>JAOEJI010300331.1:0-11557 GCA_025448255.1 Umimayanthus chanpuru | reverse complement strand
GAAAGTAAGAAAGGAACTCCAATTTTCCTATCTATAGGCTGTTTTTATTACGTCTTTAACTGTCTTTAAGACGAGATCAGGTAGCTAGGACAAACTGGATATTAACTAGCATGTTATAAAACTACGCAGAAAATCAAAGAAGTTCAGTAAACAGAAGTGACGTCAGACCTGTACTCACAAGATCTTTGTAGTTTTCAAGAGTGTGGTGAAGTTTCAGGCAAAACATCAAGACGTATTTGAGCATTTTCAAGATCGCGGGATAGTCGGCGGGTCTCCCAATCTCCAAAGTCACTTGTTTCCTTCCCTCAGATTAAAAATCAATGAACGACAAAGTGCAGTTCGACCTCTTTTAAGCGGCCACTCTCGGGACTTCGAAAAGTGGCCGCTTAATAGAGGTCGAATATAAAATAAAAATATAAATCGGGACTTCGGAAAGTGGCCGCTTAATGGAGGGTGGCCGCTTAATAGATGCCGCTTAACAGAGGTTGGACTGTAGCTGTAACACAATGTTCTTTCCAAACATAAAAATAAAAGGTACATTTATGTTTCAAATGCAAGCTAGAGCATTTTAACATTCTTCACCGTGACTAGTAGCAGACAGTTGAAGATTTAATCCAAGTTTCTGAACTTTCCCGTCTGCAATATTCTCTTAGATTTTCAGATTACAATTCCCACGCCACTTTCGTTGAGTGCGACGCATCTTTGTCACCTAACAAATATTTTACTCTGTTCTCATAACAGCTGCCAGATTTTGTGAGCCAGAGTCTTGCACATGCGTAGAGGGATACGAGATGAGCGGCGACAACTGTTTTCCCATTAACAACTGCGAGACCAATAACGGTGGTTGTCAAGGTAGCGCGGAGTGTGTTTACACTGGCCCTGGTACCAGCATGTGTTTGTGTCCCCCCGGATTTCGGCTGGGAAAAGACGGAACCACGTGCAGTCAGTGCCCGGAAAAGAACTGCTTCAGATCGTGCCAGTTTTTTGATGATAACGAGTTGAGGCGCATTACCAGTTTAAAAGAACACGTTGAGTTGCGATTTCTCAACTTCAAGACTTCTGATCTGATCCACTATGCAAGTTCTACCACAATACAACTTGTGGTGTATGCACACCAAACAACCATTTCGGGAACTCTGACGCTTCCTTCATCTCTTGCAAAGGTCGCCATCTTCACCACTGAGTTATTGATAGAAAACGGAGGAAGAATCGACCTTTCTACGAATGTAGCTACGAGAACAGCGGTTGTGGAAGTCGCGAATGGAAAACTCTTGTGCAAAAACACATATCCTAATATCAACCCGTGGCCAGGTATTTCAAAAGGAACAGTTTTCAACATATATAAAGCTACATCATCGACACCTTTCACTTGCTCTGGGAACTACAACGCCAAAGACAACGCAATCCAAGCTGCAATAAAATCAAAGAGCAATGAAAAGGAATTCCTCGACGCGGATATTTTTTCACTGGTGCTAGACTGTGCTAGAGTTGTTGCACAAGGCAATGCGTTTGCTAAGGACAAAAAATTGCTTCGAGGAAGCCTTCCGGTTCGGTTGACTCAGAATGTTCTGGACGAGATTCGAAAAGCCAAATCCGAAGGCAAGGTTCTCACTGACACCGTAGAAAGCCTAAGACTGAACGCAAAAACCATAATGGAGGACCTAACTATACGTGCTCGAGGAATCTATAAAGTACCATACCTTTCATTGAAGGCACACGAGAAAGTTCTTGCTCTCTTAAAAGACGATGCAAAAATGGCGATAGAAAAATACGCAAGATATGAGAGGATTTCTCAAGATTTCAACGCGGGGATTGAAGCCACCGAATCCATGACTGAACTCATGACGGCCATTGTTAAAAGGAATGACTTAGACGTGGAAGCTCTGCAAAAGGAACTGAAGACTGCAATTTCTGACAAAAACGCAATGCAGGAAAAGTTCACGGAGGCAAAGATCGGGCTGGCCGCTGCTAAAGAGACATTCGAGCAAGGGGTTAAAGACTACAGGAACAAAATGATAGCCAACGCTATTTTCTCCATTCTGGGAGGGATAACTTCAATATTTGCTGGTGGTGCTGGGGCAGGCCTTGGCTTTACAATCGAGCTGAGTTCTCTCGCAGCAGACATCAGTAAACTGACAAGAAACATGTACAAAATCAGCATTATTATGGATTCCATTTCCAAGGTTGCCGAGGCTGCAACATCATTCACCGAGCTTCATTATGATATTCTGCCTTACGCTCAAAGCGGAGCCTCGGATTACTATTCCAAAAGCCTACCTGAGCAAAATGACCAGAGCCTGGCAGTTTTGCTTAAAGAATGGGATGTGTTTGAGAGGGAGGCAGACGCATTCCTTGGTCAGGGAACTCCGGCCAATGACATATCCGGCACATCGGACTACCTAGCAGCACTGTTAACGGTTGCAGTATGGGGGAGAGGGTATCATGAGAAGACAATTACCGTTCAGGAGCTCATGGCATCAATAACTAAGCTGAAAATTCTTCAGGTATTTCAATTAATATTTTTAAAAAATTCAATTTCCTACCAAGGGACAAAAACATTTAACTATTTAACTCTAAGCTAGCTAATATTCAATTTGCAAAAACACTGTCTTCATTTTCAAGTAAACTTCTTACATTTCTTTCTAAAAACCAGTAATACCTCGTCTTCATTTTTTCCGTTGTCTTTTATTTTTTTTCCTTTCTCATCTTTTTCTTGACTAACATTATCTCGTACATCACAATTTCGTAGTAACCACCTATGTCTCTATCCCTATTACACTTATTCAATTAGTCTTGAAACACGTGAGAGGGACCATCTCGTATAACCCTTGCGGCTTGCTATGGTCCCCCTCGCCATTCTATAACACAACTTTGTAAATAACTTATTTATGTTGACAAATAAATAAATTTGAAACTTGAAACTTGAAACAGGTTGAGCAACAAGCAGCCCAACAAAGGATCCAAACCTCTCGTGAGACTGCAGTTGAACAACAAGCCGTGAACGGAGAACTCTTGATAGAAATGGCACTTCAGAAACAACGGCTTCGTAACATAATGGTGGACAAACTGATGTCGTTCTGCGATGCGTATTTCTACAACTGGTTATCGGAATGCCCTGTCATGCCCACGATGTCCGATGATCTCTATGCTCTACACGACAAGATAAATCAAGGACTCACTGCTGCAATCAACGCTGTCGAGAACTTTGCACCGTTCATCCCACAAGAATTTGAAGCTATCGTGACAATTCGCGACGGGAGTGGATGTACTGTACCTCCGAGTACTGAAGGTGGGCAACAGGGGAAGAAACGTTCCAACGCTGGAAGCACTGACATTGCCATAAACACACTGATATGCCCTATTTCCGAGTTGAAGCGGTCGAAGGAGTTCCTCTTTCGACTAAAGGAAGACGACCCTGATATCTTTTTGGGACACGAGCGTGTCCATATAGATGAAATCGAAATATATTACATTGGTGCTTCCATTAACAGTGGCAAGACTATCACTACGTGGATTTCATTCACAGGGATGATGAGTGACATATTCAGAGGACAAAGGTATGACTTCCTGTCACCGCCCCGTGTGACAGAGTTTTCTTACAAATCCAAACCAGGTAACATATATGAAGTAGTGCAGCCCGGGAAAGTCAGCAGTAAGTTTCAAGAATACTACGATGGCGTGGCTGCCATGACAACTTGGAGTGTAAGCATTCCTAAATCGTACAACGATGCGAGTTTGCGTTTGGCAGGAGTAACTGAGGTAAAGATCAAGCTGAAGGGGACCCGAGTGCCGGTTAAAGAAGTGGAAGCAACACAGGTGAACACAGAACTGGTTCAACCGGATGTGTTTGCTGGCGATCATATCGAAACGCAGGGAAAGAAAACTAAGCTTCAGAAAAAGAAAAAAATTAGAAAAGTTGCAAAGTTTCTGAAGAAAGGCAAAAGCTCGAAAAACCGTGGAACCTGAGAAAACCCTAGCCTTGTCCCCAGTCTAGCGCTTCGGCTCAATCTATGCGGCGCTGTGGTCTGGGCACTACTCTTTGTTCTTTGGACGCCTGTCGCGTCGACGGGAAGGCTTCCTCTTCCACCATTTTGAAAAAGGAAGCTTAGCGACCAGGTTATGGAGCGGGACCGAAGGGTGACTGGGGACGAGGTTAAGAAAACCCAATGTAAACAGAGTGTTGACGTTCTCGATTACAAATCTGATTTTTTCTTTTATTAGTTGTATTTAGTGTCTTTGTAATAGTGTTAGTAAAGACATTTTATATACTTAATTATAATATTTATTATTACTTAATACATTTACAACAGTGAATAACATTGGTTCAGTAAAGTAGCTGCAAACAAAACAATAAAATCACCGTTGCGGAATGGTAAAATGATGTTAGTGTTATGATTTAGAACAAAAACATTGGTATTAGTATAAAAAAATATCCAAATAGAAAAAGCACAAACAGTCACAACCAACAACAATTCTCAGAACTACACCAAACCCAGACGAGTAACGAACTACGCAAAGAAAGATTGTGTTTTATTTAATATCTCATAATTGTGATCCAGACTTAAAAGGAAAGGTTAATTCAATTAAAGCAACAAAGCGAACTGCTTCGTTCGTAGAAGCCATTAACAAAAGTAAACGAAGCTTGGAAGGTATTTGAAAGGCTTTGAAAGCATCAAACCAACGAAGTGGATTTCCAATAAATGAAAATAATAACAAAAAACCGTCCATGACACATAAAATAGAACTGACGAATGTTTCAAAACGAAACAAAAACTGATGACACTTCTTTGCAGAACTAGTTTCCTAATGACATTTTGTAATGCTGGCTAGTAAGTTGCCGCTTTCATGTACAAAAACAGCGCTGGTCACGAGTTCCAACTGAAAGTATCTGGTGGCACCTCTGGCTGCCGCTATACAGTCCATACATGACCTCGGACCACAGTCCTAAACACCGGGATCACTACCCTACTCTTTTCGAGAAGTGTCTGGATGCTTTTAAGTCCACTGGATATCATGCATTTCAGGAGACTATAAAGACCAACGGTTTAGGGCCTCCACCACGAGGGGTTTAGTTATTGATAAGTATTAGCTGTCGAAAACTAAACGTCATCGACAACTGAAAAATCCCGCGTGTGTACCAAGTCATCGATAACAAACCGTGAAAAAACTAATTATCGACAACAAACAGTTCTTCCTTTTCAAAAGGAAAAATACTTTTGTTATCAATCACTAACGCGGCTGTTTTGTTATCGACGACGAGTTTTTCCCGTCTGTGGGAAAAACTGTACTGTCGAGCACTAACAGTTGTCGATTACTTTTTCATTATCGATGACTAATAGTTATCTATAACTAAATCCCTCGTTTGTGGAGGCCCTTAACGTCCCTATCCACGGATGGTGTGGCGAAAGAAGGTCGTCCTAAAGTTCGGCCCTCGACTAGATCAGGAATTGAACCCGGGATCTCCTGGTTGGCGGACAGAGACCTACCAACAGCGCTTACCTCGCAAACATTTACAAAACCGACAGGAAAAACACGCAGACAATTGTAACAAAACCAAAAAATCCCTTAAGCAGTACATCAGTTAGCTTAAATTCGCACGTTTTCATATTATCTGAAGGCCAATAACCCCGCTCACAGTCAACACATAGGTAATTATTCTTCACTATCTGGTTATAGTTACACTGCGAGCATGACCAGCAGCACTCGCAACCTGCCCTAGGCACCCGGATGTAGCCTTCTGGGCACGTGATCCCACAAGAGGATTCTGGGACGGTCAGAGAGCCGTTTCGCCACTTGATGCCGTCGGTGTTAACAAACCATCCTCTTTCCCAAGTGCCAACGATTCTCATCTCTCCACCGTTTCCATTCTTGTGAAAATTCACCAAAGTAAATGTATTTTCTTTCAAATCTTTTTGCTCGGGAAATCTTTCCGCACTCAAGCGATAAAATGACGTTTGCACACGTTTGAGTTCCTCAATAGTTCGCCAACCCTCCACGTTTTCAATTGAAAAGTTGCATCCCATCAAAGACTTGCTCACACAAGCCGTTTTAACGAGATTATCCAAAACCTTCGCGAACAAAGCAACGCTGTTAACTACGGCTTGTGTTTCAGCAGCCCAAACCACCTGGAAAGGGTTCCAAAAACCTTTAAGTAGCGATCTGCAGGTGGCATTTTCTGTGCAATCATCTTTCAGGTGGGAATACTTCAAATCCATGTTATTCTTTGAAAAGGTTTCCGACTTTGCGGGATTTCGGCGATAGAAATTGTTCATTTCTTCTAAAAACGGGAAAACAGGTTCAATAATCAGGGCTCCATCAGCGATGTCTTCCAGCCCTCGAGGTAAGGTCGACTTTCCACCTTTGAGCTCAGAAGAAGTAAACCAATCGCCCGCCATTAACCAAGTGAAGCGGTTTGCTGATACGTGGAGTTTTGACTTCAGGGCTGAAATCAAGTAAAAACGGTGGTCATTTGTTTGGAAGACGAGAAAAAAGACAAATATAGGTATATTTCAAATTTGATTTTTTCTGGGGGTGGGGAAGGGTAGGGTGGGTTGTTAGCGAGAATGTAAAGTTTTATTCGAGGTGGGCGCTTATTCGAATAAACACGGTACTGAAACATTAACGGTGTTCGTTTTCCTGTTCGAGGGATAGAGTTAAAACAAAATTGTATGCGAAGAGGAAGAAATTTACACGCATATATTAGATATCCATGAAAACAATGCTACAAAGTTAATAGATTTCCGATATTAAAATTTTTGCAAAAGCGGCGAGGGCACAACAAAACATAAATATTACAACCTGGGTATTACAATGTGCTGAATGGCTGAATGGATATGAATGCGAAGTTGCCAATGACAATCAAACTACAACTACCCGTCGTTTCTTCCTTGTGCACTTTCACTTTGTCGACTGGCATTTTCGATTGTGGTCGGTTGTTTAATTTAATTTAGGTCTTCACCTCCAGAAGAGATCACGAAAGACTCAAGATATTCCAATTCTTCTTGAGGAATAAGAAAAGAAACCTTTTGTACACAAACACGGAACAAATACCGTCTACACGCGACCTAAACAAGAGTTTGTTTGCTTGAAGTAAAGCTTTTTTCAAATAAAGCAACACTTTATATGCTATGTCTTCTGCACATAGCTTTCTGCACCTTCGTTCTTGCCGAATTGCCACTCTGTTTGTTCTCTCAAGAAATAAATAAAAATGTCGTCTCACAACAGCATAAAATCACTTTTCGCTTGGAAAGCTGCGGACAGAAAAGCTCACGGCTGATTGATTCTCAGTTTTTCAACCAATGAAATACTTTGAAAATATCAATGACAGTCTGGGACTATCGGTCTTCAGATATAGGCTCGCTCCGTGTTTAAGTGAGCTTGAACGATTTCTCCATGTCCCCAGACAGGGTTATTGAGCGGTACATCCACTCTATCGTCGTTTAATCGCGGATTTAGAAGAATTCAAGTGTTACATCTCAAAATTTCAACATTGAGATATCGTATACTTTTAAATGCTGTTCTTAAGTTATGTGCGCTACAACACGATTGTTCAATTATCATCAAATTTCCTTATATATTCTATCTATAATTAAAGCCCTAGTCACGTGCTAATCATTTTTGTTCATTTTGTAATCTCTAAATTTTCCCTTATTTTAACAAAAAACAAAACAAAAAGGCAACATATAGATTTAAAAAATCCATCATTGACAACTAGACAGACTACAAAAATTAAAGTTTTCGAGTCTCCAAATATTTAAGTCTTTGAAGTCTCTTACCCCACAATTTATCTGCCTGTTTCAATGTTTACGCAGGTCCTTCAAAGTGAGTAACCGTGTCTGCACCTGTCACGTGCAGGACCTCGTCGCTGTCTCTGCTGTGTTGCACATTTTGTTCGTCGGGTTAAAGCATAAATTTCAGTGCCGGTCCGGAGTAGTTACCCTGTTTGCTGTCATATCCATGGGCCATTTTATCGTGGTTTTGTGGCGACAGCATGTCTCTTCATTTCATATCTAATTTCCTTATATATTCTATCGCTAATTACATCCCTAGTTACGTAATAATTACTTTTGTTCTACATAAAGCACTTTTCGAAAAGATGTGGTCTATTACCTGCAAACAGCTAGTTCCAACTAGAGGTGCTTCAAGGTCACGGACGGGCGGGTTATATAATTATTCCACTTCCTAATCTATAACACTATTCTTCAAGTATAAGCTCTCTTAACAAATAACACAATGAAAACAAAAACATACACATTATCACGTTGGTGCCAACTCCAAAGCTATGTTCGATGGGCCCCTAGAGCAACCTTACCTTCCTACTAGAAAATTAGATATTCTTCCTTTTTTCGGTTTCTCGTTTTCAGTTTTGGTGTGTTTGTGTATATGCGTGTGTGTATGCATTGTTCTCTTTT
Organism: Umimayanthus chanpuru; assembly: GCA_025448255.1. Taxonomy (NCBI): domain Eukaryota; kingdom Metazoa; phylum Cnidaria; class Anthozoa; order Zoantharia; family Parazoanthidae; genus Umimayanthus; species Umimayanthus chanpuru. Next base: position 3,146 of record JAOEJI010300331.1, on the reverse strand, counting down.
CGTGTTGTATAATGTTTGCGATCAATATTTGTCTTTCACTTAATTCTATATTAGCCAACTACTGCGATCTCTTGTATTTTCTTTTTTTGCATTTCTTAGTTGAGGGGGTTTTCTTGTATAAGTCTTGTATATATTTTCTTATATATATTTTCAGGCAGTCTAGCCTTGAAGGTCCCTAGGCCTGTTGTAGTTTGGCCTCGCTCCATAAATCTTTCAGATACATTGCTTTGTTATACAGAGGAAGCTCAATAAATAAAAAATAAATAAATAAAAAGTTTGTTATGATTTCTCTCGCCATCGTTTATACATTGTAAATCACTATGATCAATACTTATGGTAAATCAATAAACATGTAAGAAAACTGATTGGGCTACCCTCTGAAAATAAAGGTATATTGTATTGTATTGTAATTGTAAACTTATAAACTAGTTTATTTTAATGGATCGTATTAGCGGCTGCTAAATGCACCAATATATGCCCTACCTTTTAACATTGACCAACAAATAACATTTTTAATGGTGAAGTCATTTCGGAGAACCTGAGCTTTATAATGACACGCGTTCTTATATTGTCTATATTCAAATGTTACTGAGTTCACATTGACGTACAGCTACATTTGGACTACACTAATGAAGGAAAGCCTCGAACTGACCTAGCCGTGACTAAGATGGTTAGTTCACTCACCTGTAAAGAGCTGAAGCGTTTGTTCGCGACTTGTAAATAACACAACCACCGACGATGCAGATTCACTCAACAACTGGCTCACAGTTCCGTTAATCCCAACGTTATCCAGGTCACTTCTCAGCGACAGACATATCTCCGAGTCACCTGCTAATTTTTCAAATGTCTTGAAACCTCCGTGCAATCTGTTGGAATAGACTACAGACACAGAGCTCCAGCTTTTAAAACTCTTAGTCTTAACCAAATCGATAAGCGCTAGAGCTCTGTAAAAGTGGAAAGAGACCGAACCAAAACTAACAGTTTCTTTCAACGAATCTTCCGACAATTGCTCTCCAAAACTGATGTGGGGCACGTTGAACATCTCCAAAAGGGTTAACACTTCCTTATTTGGAGATTCTGATATAACGCCAATTATTGGTTTGACTTTTTCTCGGCTAGCGTTAGAATCCAGAGCTCGCATTCTCGCTCCCCGCACGAAGTCAAGAGCTTGGTGCGGGGCGCTTATCTTCTCGAAGCAGGTATCTCGGACCTCAATCCCCAATGAGACGTTTGTCAGTATATTGGAGTTGCTGTTGATTTCTGCAACGGCATAGTGCAGCGAATCTACCCAGACTAGTGCAGATTCCTTTGTGCGATGGCAAGGCAGTCCGTTTTCACTACCTCGAATCGGCAGCAGAGCTCCAATAATGACATCGCCATTGATGTAAGAATACGTCTCCAGAGGCAATCTTCCACTAGAGGATGTAGCTATGGTGATTCCTTCACCTGAAGTCATGTAAGAACCTACAATTACATGTAGAACCACATAAACCAGCAACTGCAAAATTGCTGCTGAAAAATCCCTTTTTGCGTGGACGTTGAAACTCCACATTACAAAGTCTCTATAACTAGCAACGGCTCAAAAAACAGAGCATTAGGATAACTCATAAGCTAAGCTTTCTTATAGTTAAAAGCCAGTGAATTAACTGGTGTTGAAGTACCTGCATTTGTTGATAGATGCGGTTTCATGCGGTCTCGTGGAAGAATAATTAATATTGAAACTCTCCTGAGCCAATCGACGTGCGAACAGCCGATCGCCATTAATGCCTCGATAATCACCAAGACAACCGCAGGACTGGTATGTTAGAGGGGAGCAATAACCAATTTAAATTCACTGATAATCTTAATGAATTTTTAACTGGTAAATGCTTCTTTGCTCTTCCTCCAGCGCATAAAACTTTAATCATGTCGTGTTATCTTCTGTGAATTTGGATAAAAAAAACGTTGAATCTGATCAGATTTAAAATTATAGTTTTTAAAAACTGAATTTTTTTTCGGTTGCAACTGCAGCCTTCTTCAGAGTAAAATATGCAGTTCTCCATGGGCGCGAGTTTGTCATTTAAATAAAATCATTGTTCCCACTGGGGTTTCATCAAGCTTCAGTGTAAACAGAAATGAATGGCTTTCGTTTATTCACTGCATTTTTGTCTTTTGTAGAGTGACACGATTCCAAAAAAATTCTTACATATCTATAAATTTATATAAAAATTGTTCAGTTTTTTCACGGCAATTTAGTCTGTGATTTCTTATTTTGTTTGGAAACTTCCGTCCAGGTCACTGCAACAAGGCATAAGCAAAAACAAAAAAAAATTACAAAAAAAATGTTAAACTGGATGAGGGACTAGCGAACGGACTCCTAGTCTCGGTGAGGCCATACCCAAATAAAGTTTAAAACAATAAAAACATTTACACTCAGATCAACTAGAAAAACTGAAGATGTAGAAGTTACCATCATTTCATATCAAGATGCAGATCACAGAATAAATTTACAACATAAAATACTGTCAGTAGATCTGCAGTGGGGGGAAACAAGTTTTCCAGGTTCTGATCAGTTATCTGACCGGTCCAGAGTTTAGTTTATCTTAATGCTCACAAACATTTGCCAAGCGGTGTTGTATCAATTCATACCTGCTCAAATATACCTCAATTTAACTAACGTTGTATTATGATTCCTGATGCTTTCAGATGAACGAATTCAAGGCCTTTACGTGGCTTTTTGACACCGAAATGGGACTTTTTTTACTGTCTCATTACATATCACATCATGTAAATATTTCAGAGCTAGTGGAGAAATCAGATCTTTCTCTTGCTAATAGAATCCGCAAACAGCCAGGTCATCCTCTTTTTAACCTTTTGCCTCGTTTTAAAGAATGCTCCCTACATCTTAGAAATACTAGAAGTTTGCTGCCTCGCTTAAATACTGAACGCTACAAGTCATCTTTCTTAAACAGGCTCCATTTCCAATATACTAATTTCAATTTAGAGTTTCACATTTGTATTAAGGTTACCGTTCATGTTGGAACGGATTAAAATATCGAAATTGAGATTTTTGCAGAATATAAATATACGTTAAATAAACTTTTAGTAACAAAAATTGTTTTTCAATACGTTTAATAGTTTGCGAGATATGACGAACGAGAGTTTTC
>JAOEJI010300109.1:0-11558 GCA_025448255.1 Umimayanthus chanpuru | reverse complement strand
TTAAACTGGATTTTAATCTGGCTTTGAAGGCGCTCATGGATAGCAGCTTGATATCAGGTTCGAGTGAGTTCCATACTGTTGACTGCATACTGGGATGTCCCAGGCTACGCGGATCAGAAGTTGTAAGTGCAAACAGAATAGACGCCAGGTTTGTTGACCGAGGAAGCAAGACAGTTAAGTTACTAGAAATGAGCTGCCCTTAGGTAGAGAACAGAAAGCAGGAGGAGGAGATAATAAAGTACGCGCCTCTGCGGCTGGGGCTTAAAAGACCGCACCCAGGATACGAAGTACGTCAGTACAACATCATCATAGGCTTACTCAGTCTGGGGATACGCACAAGAAACCAGCGACGGGGTGAGAAATTTACTGGGCCCCTTGAAAGGAAGAGACGTTTTGAGGAGGATGCAGAAAGCAGTGCTGAGCAGCAGCCTGATTATTGCAAGAACTTATAATTAAAATTGTGTTTTGAACATTGTATATGTATTATAGATTGGAAGACGATTCTAATATATAGGCTGTGAAAGACACAGGTAGTAGTAGTAACATATCAAGTGTTAAGAGACAATTTTAAAGTTTAATGATGAACATATTTAATTCCATCAATCTTAGTTTTTTAAATTTAAGTGAGTTAGAGATACATTTATAGAGACACTGAAGCTAGCTACGCCTTGGCGCCTAGCCCAGGTAATTCTTTTTATCATCTGACATCCAGAAGTACCACACTGTGCACTGAAGTTCCATAATAATAATAACAATAATAATAACAATAATATAATAATAATAATAATAATAATAATAGTAGTATTAGTAAAAGTAATAGTACAATAGTAATAGTAATAATAATAATTAGTAACCTAGTAATAACCTATTTTAAAAAGGTAACACTATCCCATAGACAATTCAAAATGGCCCTTAAAATATTCTAATATAAAAAAGGGTTACAAAAGATACCAATATTTAAAATATCTACACAATTTTAAAAACTACATCTCACCTCCATCCTCATCCCTAAACCCCAAAACGCCCTAAAAATATCCCCCCCCCCCCCTCTCCCCTCCCGCAGAAGGAAATATAAAATATTTTAAAAGGTTATAGAGTTAAAAAATGTGATTTAACAATTAAAGTAACAGGAAAGAACTGGCAGAAACTGAATGGGACGGACATTTGAAGGAGGAAAGGGATGTGGACAACTTGATGGACGGCGATAGATTCTGAGTTCCATAATTTCGTTCCTCTAAAGGCAAAAGATTTGGCTGTTGGGAAGAGAGAGATGGTAAGCGGTAGATAGGCGGGTGGAAATGTTGTGACGATCGCGAACTTTGTGAAATTTGTCAGACAGATAACTTACAACTATGTTCATGTTATTGATTTCTCTGCCGAGATCTATCGTAGGCCATCGTAGTCGTATGCGGGGGTAGCATGACTCCCAAACACTGTATACCCAGGTACAAGCACTTCTAAAAACCTCTATGCTAAATCGGTTTACAAGTCGGTCAGGTGCACAAAATCATTTATGCTACCAGAAGACAAATTCCAACGGATTTCTTATTTTGTAGGTCATCAGTTTTGCATCCCAATCATAATCAATTCTAGTGTAAGAAATTAATTATTGCTCGTTCAAGAAGCTTTCGATTTGGAGGGGCATAACTCGCCCCTGTGTCTGAATCAAAAGATTTACAAACAGTGCAATCTGGTGGTTGAGGAAGCCCAACAACTATTCGTTTAAAAACACGAGGTCTAACCTTACAAGTGTCCAGGGAACTTTCAGCGTCAGCAGCCATCTTTCTTTCTTCGCGGTCAGCCGTATGAGGACGAACTAATTTCCCGCCAAAGCTTTTGTAATGGGCCATTTAACGTTCCCTTTTCTCATTGGCTGAAAAGGCAGCCTCCATCTGACAACACAACGCCATTGGTTCGTGTTGTAATCAGCGTTTTCCATGCGATTGATCGGCTTTGTTAAGGTAGGAATTTAGTGTTTCTTGATAGCTTCCAGTTTATGAGTTCAAGCTAGATGGTAACTTACCGAATGAATCATTTCACATCACGCAAAAGGAGTTTGCCAAGGAAGACTTTGATCTCATGAGATAAAAGGGTACATACCCATATGATTATACGGATTCATTCGATAGATTCAATGAAGAACCATCAGATATCTGATGAACAATATGATCATGCTAAAAAGGTTTGGAGCATGTTTATTATGAAGAATATGGGCGAATACCATGATCTATACCTAAAATCAGACGTTCTTCTTCTGGCTGATGTATTTGAGAGCTTCAGGAAGACATGTTTAGAATACTATGAATTAGATCCCTGCCACTATTTTACATTACCTGGCATATCATGGGATGCTATGTTGAAAATGACCAACATCAAATTAGAGCTAATGACAGACATTAATATGTATAACTTCATCGAAAAAGGGCTCAGAAGAGGTGTTTCATGCATATCCAACCGTTATGGGATAGCAAATAATAAATGCATGAAAGAATATGATGAGAGACCATCGAAGTATCTTACTGCAGGTATCTTGATGCAAATATCTTATATGGTTGGGCTATGAGTCAGCACTTACCAAGTGGTCGTTTCAAATGGTTGACTGAAAAGAAAATCAAAAGTATAAACCTAGCTGATTACAGAGAGGATAATAAAAGTGGATTGATATTAAAAGTAGATCTTGAATGTCCAAGAGAACTATATGATCTCTATAATGACTACCCACTAGGACCGGAGAAAATAAATGTGAGAGAAGATATGTTATCAGCGTATTGTAGAATGATACAGAAGAAATACAATATATCCATTGTCAGGTCAATAAACTCATCCCAACATTAAGTAACAAAAAGAAATACGTGCTTCATTATAGAAACCTGCATTTATATCTTGACTAAAGATTGAAGCTGAGGAAGGTACATAGAGCCTTAGAATTTGATCAATCACCATGGCTAAAGCAATATATTGCTTTCAACACCTAAAAAAGAAAATGCGCTAAGAACTCATTTGAGAAAGATTTCTTCAAGCTCATGAATAATAGTGTATTTCAGTGGAAAGACGATGGAAAACACTCGGAAGAGAGTGGATGTGCAGCTTGTTACCACAAATGAACGACTAACAAAATTAGCTTCTAAACCAACTTATACATCTCATCAAAAATATTCAACGAAGATCTAGTAGCTGTGCATAAAATGAAAACACTTACTCTAAATAGGCCGGCATATGTGGGTATGTGTATTCTTGATCTTAGCAAGACACTTATGCATGATTTTCATTTCAATTATATCAAACAAAAGTACGACAACAAAGCAAAAATACTATTCACTGACACAGACAGTTTAACTTTTGAAATAGAAGCTGAAGACGTGTATGAAGATTTTTGGAATGACAAACACAGATTCGATAATAGCGACTACCCTGAAAGCTCGTCCTTCTATGATAAAACCAATGAGAAAGTGAAAGGTAAGTTCAAGGATGAGGCCTGTGGCGTGCCTACCGTCGAGTTTGTTGGCTTGCGATCAAAGATGTATAGTTATATTTATGATAATGATATTGGTGGAAAAACAGCTAAGGGTATCAAAAAGAATATCATCAAAAAGAATATCAAGCATGAAGACTATATGAGCGTGTTATCCAATCAAGAGACAAATACATTACACAATGAAGGCAATCAGAAGTCAGAATCACCAGTTTGGAAGTTATGAAACCAGTAAAGTATCACTCAGTTGTTTTGATGATAAACCGTTACATATTAAATGATGGATTACAATCATATGCGTACGGTCATTGTAAGATAGAACACAGGTCTCAAATTGTCAACTAAGAGATAGGTGGTCCGGTGCACTTCTCATATCAAGAAGTTATGACGTCACGGCACAGCTGTGTCGGCCTAGCGCCTACATACAGGTGCCGTAAGTGGTGGGTGTAATTGCTTGCCCTCCAGCGTTTTGATCGCTCAAGCAAGAAAAAATATTTTAAGTTTGGTTTTAGATTTGTCTTCGCATTTGTTTACAATACCCGGGGGTAGTATAGTGAATTGGTGGTACGGAGACATTTTTTAAAAATGTCCTCGTACCGCCAATTCACTATACTACTTAAATATAATAAACTCGAATTCGATTCAAGATTAACAAGGCGTTCCTGCAGCAGAGATCGATATAGGAGTTATAAATAGTGATCTTCAACACAAAACTCTAACCAAAGGAAGTTATTTCAGTGAACTCGTAATTTATTTGAAACAAAACATTAGCTTTAAAATGCAACAAACCCAATACAAATGAGACAACTTTCTAAGTCTGACGAATACAACGAGAGATGACGGGTCTTACAACATATATTCACAGCAGACAAGAAATCGAATAAAGGAAAAATAAACAGACTTACAACAAAGAAATTCTAAGCGAAACTGTTCGTCAATAGCTCTGCAGGCAATAGAGGCCTTTGGATTTGACAACGACTAAAATTTCGACTACGATGTACAATATTTTGGTACGACCAAATTCATGACAGGAGTTTGCAAATTCATTTTTGAGTCAAATCTCGTGGCCGTCCTCCTATTTACTACGCGAGAATCGCTGAAGACCTCGCAGTCAATTTTAATAAAGGATTTGATTTCTTAGCTTTTGTACTACGAGTTCAAAAGCTAAGAAATCAAATCACTTTATTTTAAAACATATTTCACATAGCAGTTGGACTGAATTGCGTGGATTTTACAATATTTACAAACCGGTATTAGGCTAGTAAAGAGGTTTACAGAATATAAATAAAATGTATGTTTACAAAGACATACATACTCCAAATATTGATTACTTTATTCTTGATTATATAATTTATAACTTTATATGACGAACGAGTAAGTAGTTCTTCTGATAATCGTATTCGTTGTCAAATCTAAAGGTCTCTATTCTTTGAACCCCAACCAGTTAAAATATATGAAATAGTAACACTTGGTTACAAAGTAATTCTTAACGTACTGTTAGATATTTCCTTTAATTTAGTATGAAAATATCTATCACATTTATTATTGCATCTTTTCGATTTAACATCGTTGAATTTTAGGTTAACCCTATAAATTCTGCTATCAGTTATTGTATTCTAGGCTATTTTTTTCTACGTTTTATGCAATATATACTGTATCTTAAGCTAAGCTCCAAACAACTCACAGAAACGGGTCTCGCATGCAGGAAACGCTTTTGTTTAGCAGGGTTGTTTCTTTGTTATTTCTGCTAAAAACAAATACTGACTTTTTGTATATGCAATCAAAGCCTAAAGTAAACCACAGTGCGGCTGCCAAAACTTTGGAAACTTAAACCTTTCACGGTACTATATTGTTCGTAGACCGTTTTCCTTAGCCAATCAGAAACAAGACACTAATAAAATGTTAAGCATGCAGCCTTTGTCTTCGCAAATCCTCACCTGATTGTGGTTCTGTATTCTGATTCGCTTAAGGAACTTCTTTTATAAGAACGTTGAGCCCGAAAAAATCTCAAAATCTAAGCCAATGCTAAGAACATGTTCAGGCTGGGGATTCATTTACACACTGTATTCAGCGGAGAAAATTTGTTGCTAAACTGTCAAATAATGCCGTATGGCTCGTGCAACACCGCCTGATTGCTACTCCGCACGTGGACATAAGTCTCTCTCCTCCGCAGAGGCTTCGAAAGAAAGAATGAGAAAAGAGGGTGCGCGGGGGGTCCTGGGTTGAGGAAAGAAAGTGAAACTTAATCCCCGCGCGCCCACTTTTCTCCTCCCCAGTCCTCTAACATATTCATTGCCCTCGCTCGTTCTCCATCCCCCCTTCAAAAACCCCAGGGAACCTCTGCGGAGGAGAGAGGTCATAAGTCATAAGAAGGTGACAATTGTTTATCTTCAAATTTGGGTTGACTTGTGTAAATGAAAATTAGAAAATTAAGTACAGTAAAAACGCGCAAAAACGAACAAGTGGATTAAGAGTAGTATTATAATTACTGCTTTAATTTTTTCAGTTAAAGCTGGTATCATCAATTCAGTTAATGAATCACTGTATATTGCACATTAATTTCAACTGTTAGTAGTCTATGCAGTATATAATTTCCAGAAACAAATTTAAAAACAACTTAAGAACATCTTCAGGCTGATTTTGCAGAAAGCTCCCGATGTATAAGAACAAATCATCCTGAACTGAAAAAGGTGTTCTTTTATGCGGGTTTTTACTGTATGTACCCAATCCCCCCAAAAGACAATTTTAAGAAAATTTCAGGCTGAAATCCTCAAAACAATTGAGAACGTTCAGCCTCAATCCCCAATTTAGACGTTCTTATAAACAAAGAAGTGTATAATTTTCAAAATACGCTTTACCGTTCAACAGCTTTCGTCGTTGGGACTGTGAACCAAATGTTGGCACATTTTAATGAAATTATTCCACCTTTCTTTTAAAATCCAAATTAATTTCTAAAAAAGGAAGAAATTTTTGGCTGATTTTTCAAGTTCGATTTCACCTTTGACGAAGCGTACTGTTTCTTTGGAGACTTTCTGGGTGAGCCGCTGACCGCTTGGTACGCCGGGCGCTTTAGACTAAAAGAGCGGACTGGAGAGCTCATTTCCAGGGAATCTGCTACTGGAACTGTTGATTTCACATCCCCTGAAACTTCAGTGTGTTGGATGCTATTTAGAACCACATTATTAAGACTTTCGTCTGGGTTTCCTTCACTACCATCCGTTCCTGACTTGTTTTGCTCATTCTTCGAGACTGACTGTGAACTGTACGGAGAATCTCCAACAGAGCTGGCTGTCAACGAGGTGGGGCCTCCTCCCTTTTTAGAACTTTCATCTGGATTTCTTTTACTGCCAACCGTTCCTGGCTCATTTTCCTCATTCTTCGAGAATGGCTGTGAACGGGGCCAGGAATCTCCAACAGAGTTGGCTGTCGACGAGGTAGGGCCTCTTCCCGGGCTGTTTTGAGTACAGAACTGCAGAAGACCTGATTTGGGCAATCTGCTTTGCCAGTTGTAAGCTATTTCGCCTATTTCCTTAGTTAGGTTTTTGCAGTTGATGATAGGCTGAAAAGTACGAATGGCAGGTGTATTATCGTTTATACTCACAAATAGCACCCTACGAATTTAGATAAATAGCATCTTCTTCCTTAAGCTAAGTTCACACATACGCGATTTTCAGGAAGACTGCGTTGAAACTTAGTACGATGAAAAAATCGTCTTGAATCTTACTATGATAACAAACTTAGCTCAAAGTCAGTACAACAAAAGGAATCAGCTAGACCACAGCAAGATGGTAACCAAATGTTATCACGATCTTAGAAAGGTGTCAGCACGATTTTTGTAAGAGTGTAATTCAAATAAAAAAAGCAGCAGTAAGTGTACAACTAGAATGAATACAATCTACAAGTCTTTAGGAAGATTTAATTAGACTATACTAGCAATAAATCAGTACGAATTAGTAAGTACGTAGCTAGAAGTTAACTTGTTTTAACACGATTTATATAAATATTACGGTCACATGATCCAGAAAATTAGTTTATAAACTGCGCTAGGACGCCATTTTGATTTCGAATTTGTGATCATGGAGAACATCGACCTGATTCTAGCTCAGTTACATATGGAGGAGGAAGAACTTCTTCTAGCTGGCTTAGCATTTATACAAGTTCAACAAGGAGTCCCTAGAAGACGCAGACAGCGCCGTAGAAGAAGATTGTAGATTAAACCCTATCTCCTGAGGAGGCCACTTTTTGGACAATATGAAAATTTGATGGTCGAACTGTACCGGGAAAGTAGAGAAGATTACAAAATTTTTATCAGGATTAAACCAGATCTGTTCCAAGAGTTTGTTGAAAGGATAGGACCTCTTGTCAAAAAGAAGAAAAAGCGTCCTTGACCCCGACCACGCGACCAAATATTTACATCGTACTAAAATCGTACTATCATCGTACTATAATCGTAGTAAATCGTACTACAATCTCAATGAATAGTACGGTTTTAGTACGATTTCAAAATTTAAGAATGTATCACGAATGCATACGACGTTAGTTCGAAGCTAATACGAATGCATTGAGTACGCATTGAGATGAAAAATCACTCAAGCGTGCGACACGAATCACCGTGAAGGTTTTGAATTTTTTGAAACCTTCGTACTCCTATATGATTGAATGCATGGGCCTTGAGAGTGAATACGTACTTAGTTTGACTAAGTAAGATTCACCACGAAATTAATAAAGATGTTTTTGAGATTTTCTAAATCTACAAAATCGTATTCAATCATATTAAAATTCGTGTATGTGTGAACGGTGCATTATCCAAATCTCAAAAGCAACATATTTCTAAAATGGCAAGATAATACTTAAAATAGTAAAGGAAATCGATCAGTTGTTTGCAATCTTCGGTCGCTTTTAATTTGTTCGGTGTGGTCGGTCCGACTAATCATGCTGTTCTTAAAATTAGATGAAATGCACGAGTTCTCAAACTATTTCTCGCCCAAATGGCCCTGCTCATGGATCAGAGCCACTCAGTTCTCCCGCTCCGGTCGGCCAAAGCGCGGGAATCTGGGGAGTTGTGGCGGGAAAAAGGTACACGCGTACCTTGGACCTTTCCATTTAAACTGGACAGAACAAGTGCTTTTCGGTTGGCCAGACCAGGCAAATGGAAAGCCAACTAAGTAAAATTCCCGATACAACGTACAATACTGCACTCAATAGTGCGCGCAACTCGGAAATATTACCGTGTGTCTGCCTCTGAGATTGTCGTGTGTCCTGATATTGCTGATATAGCACACAATACTGCACGTATCAAACTCTGCTTTGTCAGTTTTGAAGGCCTGAAGTTAACGTATTTAAGTGTTAACCTCAGATTTGTGTGCAAATATCAAGATAATGTAATTGCACAGAGGAATTAACTTCCTTATATAAAACACATAATTAATAAAAGAAGAAACAACAGCCGCAGAACAATATCCTGACTCTGGAAAGCACGCACAATATCTGATTCATTTCTACTTTAGTTCTGACGGTGATTGTGTCGGCGTTGATGCATGCCACTTTGAGATCTGATATTTGGGAGCTTAGGCAGCTGTGACGCGAACCGCATCGAATGTTGCTGCTGTTTCCTTTTTTGTAACGCTAATAATAATAATAATAATAATAACAACAATAATAATAATAATTATAACAATGATAATAATAACAATAATAACAATAATAATAATAATAATAGTAATAATAAACGTGGGTAACACTTTATGGTTTAAAGTGATAAAATGAGGCCCTCCCTGGATATAATATTATTAATTTACAGCTATCTTAATAATAAAAACTATAACCTTAGTGTACAATAATACCCCCAATAATCTCTTAATTAAATATGGTAACATGGTATAGAACAGTTAAAAGCTAGTTAAAACAATAAAAACAGATGAAACAGGAAACAATGTAAAAAGTTATAAAATTTGTTTATTTTTTATTTTGCATCAAGAATGTGAAAAAATTGAAGTTATATCTTGCAACCGCACGAAGAATGAAATTATTTATATTGTTGCTGCTCACGTTCTCTGCAAAACTTCAAAACTGACGTTTCCATATTGTTAACTAAATACGACGACAGAAAAGGGGTCAGCTGGTTGCATTCCCAATCCCACGTGACTGCACTCATTGTATTCAGTACTTAAGTCTAGTCCTAGTTAGTTAAGCTCCCAATTAACTCAAAATGTAATACTTAACGCCTATTCTTTCTGTTAAAACTGGAAGACTTTGGCAAGTTTAACCGCTAACCAAATGAATAGCAAACCTGGTCCTCGTGATCTGTTCCCCACAGGAAGAAAATTGGGCCTTTTACTGTGTTCTGGACGGCTGACGAGCCAAGCCTCTCGGCCCACCTAACCAACACCGACATAATATCGATTAGTATCAGGAGCTCCACTGCGCCGCTCGAAAAAACAACACGTGTCTGACGAAACGAAATAGTAGCTATTGGTAAGAGTATGATGAGCGAGTAATATACTACTACTTTGTCAGAAATATTGCTACTTTATCAAATGCAAAGATTTTTCCCCTTCAAGAGAAGGGTAGTATTTAAGTGGCAGAATTATCATTGACATGCGAAGTATGGAGGTGAATATTCTAAAAGTCACTATGAGAACAATTGTATTAGCATATACAAACAGCACAGACATTCAAGAAAAGTAAGCATTTTCAAGATTTCCTCCTTTGAAGCCGAGATGTTTTGACGCCGGTTTTGGTTTCTGACTTCCATTTGGCCTCCCCGCAGAATTTCTCAGGGGCTTGACTGGCGCGAACAGCCTTTGTGCTGACAAACAAAATGAACACAGCTTAAATGCTGAAAAGCTAACAAACAAAATAAACTCGGCTGATACGCTGCCAGTAAAAGTTAAAGAGTTAAAGGAGCTTATTTACTGCCAATCAAAACTAATTCGGATGTTGAAATGACAGATGATGGTAAATCGACCTAAGTACATATGGTGAATCAATCGCAAGTTCGTACTTTCATTATAAACGACAAGACGTGTGAAATTCAATCTTGTGTAAGGGCATGCAATTCAATTATTACTTTTACAAGATGGTGGACGTCATGCATGTTTCTAGCTTGCCCACAGACGTCAATTCTCCTTCGCCACGGGAAGCGCTTCCTGCGGCGAAGGAGAATTGACGTCTGCCGGCAGGCTAGCATGTTTCAGTAATACTGTTATTTAATGATCACAATAATGTTAGTAAATTTGATAGAGTTACCAATCGTATAACACTGAAAAGGGCAAAGAGAGAAAGAGAACCATCTAGAGCCACTCCCAGTTAAAACATTTATGAAGGCTCGGAGGAAAAGCAAAAATCGCAAGTACCTTAAAACATTTGTCAAGCCACATTTTTCAATAATGTAGACCATCGGTCGAACGCAACTTTTTAACTGACAGTTACGTTAGTTCTTTTAAAATAGTCTAGCTTCGTCAATGTAGTTGCTGATTGTAACGACTAGACTCGTTTTTATATTATTATCCTCGACCTGATGTTAAATATTTCATAATTACTACCGCAGATAGGAGTTATTCACAATTCAATATTTTGATGGTGGTTCGAATTTCTAATCCATTGCGCAGGCGTAAAATGGATGTGTACTCAACACCCAGTCGAGGCTAACACTGTAAAATGAGTCTGTTAAGCCTAGTTTCCATATGATCGCTCGCGATGGCCGGATCGTGGAATCATGGAAGCGTAGGATCGCTCACGATCGCTCACGATCGCCCGATCGCTTAAAAGTGTTTCCATATAATCGGTGACGGTCGCTGACGATCGCCCGATTGCTGAAAAGTGTTTCCATATTATTGCTGACAGTATTTTAAGCGATCCGGCGATCGTGAGCGATCATATGGAAACTAGGCTTAATGATCGTAATTAGCAGCAAGTGCCAACACGAAGCTGTACTACTGTTCATAACAAATCTACCAAAACACAACATTTCTAACCGTTTTCTCCTTTACCTAGGCACTCCTACATGGTAGACTTTCTCAAAGTCCTTCGCACATTCGCTATATCCGGTCTAGTACTCCCGGTGCGAAGGACTTTTCACTCTTGC
>JAOEJI010299887.1:0-11566 GCA_025448255.1 Umimayanthus chanpuru | reverse complement strand
GTAATTATCTACAGATCGAGTTAGCTTTCTTGAGAATTCTACACTCTTGTCTGTTTAATGTTTATAAATGCTTTCCTTATTATAAGAAGGCTGAGGAAACTGTTAAGAATAAGCTTAAAACCCATTGGCCTAAACTAAGAGAGGTACACCACATTTTTCGAACTATAACTGTTTTCCTAGCTTAGAAGGCTTAAACCATCTGTGAATTTCATTATTCCCGGCTCCAGACGGATGTTCCCCACATTTCAAGTGCGACTGTTCGGCCTGGACCCCACAGCCAAGTACATCCTGATGATGGACTTCGTCCCCGTGGACGACAAGCGATATCGATACGCGTTCCACAGCTCCAAATGGCTGGTAGCAGGAAAAGCCGACCCCAGTGTACCCGGGAGAGTACATATTCACCCGGACTCGCCCTGCACGGGGGGTCAGTGGATGAAACAAATTGTGTCATTTGATAAACTGAAGCTCACAAACAATCTGATGGATGACAACGGTCACGTGAGTATGGCCGCTGTTCTATAATTTAGTACTTGTACAATTACAATTACTTCATTAAGATCGCTTTTTCCGTTCCTATTCGACTATTAGGACATCTTCACCATTAGCATAACCTAAACTCATCATAACATCATCACTATATATAAACCTGGAAAGTTGTATCACGCCAATAGAGGCAAAGCTAATATTTATTTTATTCTCCCTCCCTCTCTCCCTCCCTCTCTCTCTCTAAATGTAATGAAACCAGTCTACTATTTCATTGTGTTATTTGTTTTATTTTGTGTTATTATTGTTATTGTTATTATTATTATATCACTTCTCATTTGGGTTATTGTTGACCCGTGAAGCAACAACATAGTTTGAATCGCTGTTACTGTGTTTGTTATGCAGCTTTGTCAACGGTTACCTCTTGTACTGTCGAACTAGACACTACGTCCCTCAATCTCTGGCTTCTATCTTTCTGCTCTTCACTATTGCTCTCATATTCTATCGTTTTGCTTGCATATTTTCCTTCAATATTTATTGTATTATACGTGTCAACTACGAAAAGGTTAGATAAAGTTGTTGTTGTTCAGTGCCAGTGGCAGTTATCATTAAACGTACCCGCAGCCTCCCTAAATCATAGTGTAGTTAAATTGAAGATTTGCCAGATAAAATTTTGCTAAAACCAAAGATTTTCAGACCTGGCAGACCTTGTTTTAATTCTTTGTAGAATGTAACATTCAGAGAGATTTTTTTACGAAAAAGGACGCCGAAAAAGCACCACCATGATTGCTTAAGCGCCGCAAATTATTGGCTAATGGCTCTTGTGGTTTGAGTTTGAAAGATTGGCTTTCTTTTCGCAGCTGGCTCAAAGTGCGGCTCGCAACTTGGTACTGCTAAACTACTTAGAATTATTTGGAGCTATTAAAATGCTATAACATGCAAAGTGAGACGAGTCCGGTGGAGAAGATGAAACGAGCGCGACAACCTCCCTTCGACAAATTAGCGCTTCTCAATTTCAACACTCTTCCAGGGTTGGATATTGACACTTTTCAACAAATGCGTTTTCAAATGATTTCTAGTTTTTCATCACACACTGAAATGGCAGCATTTACACAGTGTGAATGTGTTTGGTAATTTTTCGAGTTGACAGAGCCGATGTATTTGAGCTGCAGGCCAGTCAGCATCAAACAAATGGTTTTGTCTGCGATAACAAATTAATACATTTCTTGACGCTCTCAACGTGATAAAGCTTATCCTTTAATTAAGTATTGTAATGAAAGAACCTTTTGTCATGCAGTATAAAAAGAAATTCCTCCCCGGTTTTGTGTAGCCCAATCGCTGCATTTTAAAGAAATACATCAACACAAAAATTTTCACTTGGGCCATATAGCTTGTTTAACATACTGCAGAATGTGTTTTTTTGTTTCGTGCAGTTAAAAATTTTATGCATTCTTCATTTTGCACAGAAGATTCGCACATTGACAGCAAAACAATTTATGGGTTTGACGTTTGGTGAATTGACCGTTGCATCATGACAAAAACAAATTACATTTACCTGAAGGTTTCTAAGAGTGGTTCAATTCTAAATCTCCCCATTAACAATTCTTATTGTTACTTTTAAGACTTTTGACTCTCCGCAGCAAAATTATAAAAACTTTGGTGTCGGGAAATGCCTTCATATAAACCTGCCTTGATTTTGCTTGTGCGGTTGGACAATAGCCAGCCATATCTCCATGGATAATCAAAGCTACTAAAACCCTTCACTTTCAGAAGTGAGGTTTATTGCTTTCATTTATTATTCAGGATTGATGCTCTCCATATGTTTTCTCATGCAGATTATTTTGAACTCTATGCACAAATATCAACCTCGTTTCCACGTTGTGTTAGAGAACTCGGAGCGAAGCCCAACGTCCTCGATGCCCGAAGTTAACAAAGAGCAGGTGAAGACTTTTATCTTCCAAGAGACTCAGTTCATGGCGGTAACAGCTTATCAAAACCATATGGTGAGTACGAAAACCGTGGGAAACACATGTCGAGATGAAGATGGCATTGGTCTTATCCTGTTAGCCATCGGCAAGTTGTTGTTCAGTTCGGGTTACAGTTAATGAAACAGTTGTCTCACTTAATTTAATAATTACCTGACGATTGAACCGTAAAATTGCTTGATAAATGATGTGTCGCCTAATGATTTATTCACAATGTTCTAGAGTGTCGGTGATATTTTGCTCTTTCATTCTTCAATTCCTTTTAATTACCGTTGCCCTACACCGCGTGCTGGACGATCTAAAGTCAATTTAAAGTTTGTTGAAAACACATGTTTAAGACAATTCACGTGCACGTTGCAAAACATATCCAAAATACCACAGCAGTTCGATATTAAATATACCGTTAAGCCTGAAGGAATAGTTGCCAAAAACGATACTCCATTTCCGAATTTACGCTTCAGTTCTCGCGAATAATAACCTGAAATCGAGGCTAGGTCCCCAGTTTTCTTACTTTTGCTGTATTTTCTTGCGCCAAGCCTCGACTTCAGGTTATTGTTTGCGGGAACTGAAGCGTAATTCGGAAATGGGCTATTACGGTATAATACCCGTCATTCCTAAATCAATTTAAAGGTTGAAAAACAACCTCTCAAAGAGGAATATCCTGCAGAACTTTAAAAGAACAAAGAGGAATATCCTGCAGAATATAATATATTATATGGATAATAATTACCGCAGGCCATCATACTGGCGTTTTGAAAATTGTACCAAAATTGCAAGAATTACTTTTAATATGAATTTTTAAACTTATTCATCCTTATTGTATAAATCGATGATCAGTAAGTTTAAAGTTAATATCGTTGGAGAAACACCAAATTCTTTACTCTATACAATAGTTGTAATAACATTAATAATAATAGTAATAATAATAACAATAATAATATCCAGCCTGCCCTCAGTGTACCAACAATGGACCAGCAACTATCTAAGCTGAGAAAAATAATACAATAATAATAATAATAATAATAATAAGAAGAAGAAGAAGAAGAAGAAGAAGAAGAATAGCAATGACTACAGCACCAACGACTGCTACAATAACATTTATTATGCGATAACAACTATAGCAACAACAACTTGTTTTAGTATTCTCGATCTCAGAGGCGTATGTCACTCAATGAGGAGTGTCTTATACATTACTCATTCGATGAAGGCAGCAGTTGTTCCATCTATTACAGGATCAGTGCAGTGTTACATGTTGTTGAGATAAAAAAGGTGTTGGTTGTGTTATGTTGAAAAGAGCTTCTCCAGTTTTCTTTTTTGTCGAAGAATTTTAAAAGAACAAAAGAACATAATCAGGGAGCTGGTGTTGTAATATAAACTACGTCCATCATCAGTTCGTTTAGATTGCAGTAGTTAAACAAGGAATCGAATTTTCACAAACGTTCTCAGAAGTGTGTATGTCCTCTCCAGATGGAAGTTTCTTGATTACATAAGCTTCTTACAGTTTACTGAAAAAAGAAAAAGTGCTTACTAAGGAAAAGTAAAATATCGTTTTCTGACGTAGTGTTGTCATTTGCGGACATGGTTTCGTTCTAGATCACTGTTCATGGGAGGGAAACAGTGTACTTATTGTCTCTCAATAGAAGTAGGCACCCTGTGTAGTTGTCGGATCAGAGTAGACGGAGTAGTCACCTCGTTTACTTGTTGGGTTACGGTAGAAGGAGAATCACAGTAGAGGGAGCTGCCCAGTGTACTTGTTGGATCACGGTAGAGGAAGACACCTAGTGTACCTGTTGTGTCACAGTAGTTAGAGGCACCAAGTGTGATTGCTAGGTCACAATAGAATCTGTTGGATCACGGTAGAAGGGGAACCCAGTGTATTTAATGGATCACAGTAGAGGGAGGCGCCCAATGTACTTGTTGGATCACAGTGGAGGGAGGCACCTAGTGTACCCGTTGTGTCACAGTAGTTGGAGACACCCAGTGGACTTTTTTGATCACGGTGCAAGGAGACATCTATTTTATTTGTTAGGCCACAGTAAAGGGAGAGACCCAGCGCACTTGTTGATTACAGTAGTGGAAGGCACCCAATGTCCTTGTTTGGTCATAGTATGGTAAGGCATACGTTTCAGGTTGCAGCTGGTCGAGTCGTTTAATGTTTATATACGAGTGATGGTCAGCTTCGTATAGTGTTAGTTGGAATTCTAAATATTTTTCATTAATTGAGAGCATTTATACTAGTTCGAATTTCTTATCAGCATCTGTTCCAATAATCATAGCAAGATGACCGTATGTTCCTCCAACAGATCACGCAGCTGAAGATAGCTAGTAATCCATTTGCTAAAGGATTTCGGGATTGTGATCCAGATGATTGGTAGGTCTCATTTGGCCCGCGATGGTCTTGAACCTTTTTGTTTACTCTCTTCAATTTGGTATAATGTCTCTTCAGGTCATATTTTTAAAATGTTTTATTTTTGTATGGCATGTTGCC
Organism: Umimayanthus chanpuru; assembly: GCA_025448255.1. Lineage (NCBI taxonomy): Eukaryota > Metazoa > Cnidaria > Anthozoa > Zoantharia > Parazoanthidae > Umimayanthus > Umimayanthus chanpuru. Next base: position 6,607 of record JAOEJI010299887.1, on the reverse strand, counting down.
CTGAGTGTACTAATTTTAGTTCCAGTTTAGAGTAGAAGTATACATTCCTTCATAGCCGTACTTTCATCCTACCTTGTTGTTCCCACGGCTCCACTAGTAATAATCCAGTTGATGCACCGTTCTAACACTTGAAATTTTATTTACAGGCGGCGATAAACCGCAAAAGTTTCACCAAACCATGAGGCATGATAAACTGTTACCAATTTATATATACAAACTGAACTGTTACCAACCATTTTGTTACATAATAGGAGCATAATTTTTATCATATTTTCAAAACGTCAGTGTAAACTGTCAAAATATAGCCTTTGTGTGTACGCAAAAACTGCTTGGATTTTACAAAAATGGGTTCACAAAGTAGTTCAGTGTAGAGGTTTTGAAGCCGATATATAAAATAATTAGCTCACTGTAATATACAGCTAGTCAAACAAACTTGACCTTTTAAAAACAGGAAGCCCAACACATCATTACAAGTACACAAAAGGCAAAACTACGACCAACATCAAACTGCACGTCATTAGTGATTACTGCCATACGGCCGAGGCATCTTGACAACAAAACTCTTACGACTCCAACAAAAGTTAAATTAGGTACTTTGAACCTCCAACAACTGATGTCCTTGTTTCTTTGTATTACTACCTCCTGTTTTTGCGTTTCTTCTTTTCAAGTCAAACCTGACAAGAAATGCGCGTTTTCTCATCATAGTTAGTATAGCACTGTTGAGCCATGGTTGTGTCTTTCTGCGGATGCGCTTTTTCCCCAGCGGAAAGTGTTCGTCGATTTTAGCCTGAAACTGTGACTGCCACGGTGGTACATGTTGTCAATATCGGTAAAAGATTCCACAGCATGCGAGCCAAGCTTGTCTTGCTATCCCTGGCAAGCAGACGATGCTGCCTGGCAGTGCAACTAGTACATAAGATTGTAAACAACAGCACACACTGTCCACCACAGTTGCAAGGTTACTTTACAAAACGCTCAAGCATGCACAGCAGAACACTAAGAGACAACAACAACATCTTAAACATTCCCACAACCAAACAGCTATGGGAGAAAAAGCCTTCAAAGTTGCGGCAGCGAAAGAATGGAACAACCTTCCAAAAGAACTCAGAGAAATAAAATCTCTTCACAGTTTTAAAAACGCAGCTGCACTATAGCGCCAACTAGTTTTTAAATCTTAAATTTTTTACAAACCTTTTAACATTTTTTAGCATTTTCAAACATTTGAATATTTTAAATACACATTTTGATATAGCCCTTTTTCCAAATAGTTATTTTATATCTAGATAACTGCTGATCACCGGTTAATACTAGTGGATTTTTTTATAATCAACTGATCGGTTTTAGCAGGATAAATAAAGTACTTATTATTATTATTATTATAATGCTGCTATTCGTCAAAAAATAAAGGCTGTTTGTTATGACGTAGCTTGTTATACTAATTATACATAACACCAAACTTGTAATAATTGTTCAACACTTCAACTCACCATATTTAAACCAAGCCTACTCATACTGTCTTGAGTAAGTGGTTCATTATTTTATTTCGTATCTTTGGCCAGTTTGGGGAACTTCAATTTGTAAACGTTAAGTTCTTCAATCTTTCCTCGAGGGTCGTAAGGCTTTCATAGTTCTCTTCCAACATTTGGCCTTGAGTTTTGTATATCTTGCCTCATTTTAAGGTATCAGAGGTTTTTCTCTTTAATAATCCTTTTGCCTAAAACAAAATGTATTGCATCAGAGCCCCACTGAAACTACTTAATAAAGGCATATCGGATAAAACAATGATCAGCCAAGTGCAGTTAGCGTCTATACGAACTCTAGCTTCCAGCATCGCGAAATATAAAGCTTCTATCTGAACTGTGTGTCGGCAAGGGATATTATTACACAATCTTGCTCCCTTTTAACTCCCACACTTTCCTCTTTCCAGTCCATATCTTTCTTCAGTAACTGATTCTATGCCCTCCCTTCCTCGAAGCCATGTTCTCCCAAATTCCCATATATGCCATATACTCTCACCAGATTCTCATGCCGTGCTCTCCTAATTTTTCTATGCCAGACTCTCATTTTCTCCCATACTTTCTATGGTCTTTACAGTCCCCCATGCTGCATGGAATCGCTCAAACCTCCAAACTCGTCTTATGCTTTGATTTAACACTGGAAGACTAGTTTTGAAAAAAACTGATTTTCTGCGTGGGCGAGTACGCTGAAGACGGGTTTGATCAACAAGGGTTGATATGGTATGTTTGTCGCCTGTGGGATATGGTGTTTAGCTGACGTTTAGAGCGTGAGCCATCATTCGTTAAACTCAGGGTCCAGCCTATCTATTGAATGACCTACACTAATTAATTAGCTATTTAATTATGTAATATTGAATTATCCCCGAATTGGATATTTACTTTTCCCAATGTCTTTTTCGTAGTGTTTTTCAAGTAATGAAGCAACTGGACCAGACTTCCAACTCGTCGAGACCCACCAGAGGACACGGGAAAATGTCGCAAGCGAGAAACGAGCCCCCAGTCAGTTCGCCGGTCACCACAATGAGCCCCAGTTATATGGCTCCCGAAAGCTTCCAAGGTGTTTATATGCAACAGACTTAGTTAGCCAGTGGAATAGACCAACTGGGGGTACAGGCGTTTCATCTGAGAAAGGGGGAAGCGGGGAGGGGATGGTGAAAAGGTGTCCAAAGGTGACACCAGCAGAGGGGTTAGGGGGATAGGAAGTCTATAGACGATTCCAGCAGGGACGGGAGGGTAAAAGGGAGTCTATAGGTGACACCAGCAGGGAGGGTAGGGGGATAGGAAGTCTATAGGCGACACCAGCTGGGAAGGGAAGGGAGGAGTTTACGGGCGACACCAGAAGGGAGGGGAGGATGAAAGGGGGTCCATAGATGACACAAACAGGGAGGGGAGGATGAAAGGGGGTCCATAGATGACACCAACAGGGAGGAGAGGATGAAAGGGGGTCCACAGATGACACCAACAGGGAGAGTAGGAGATTGGAAGTCTATGGGCGACACCAGCAGGGTGGGGAAGGGAAAAGGAGTTAACGGGCGACGCCAGCGGGAAAAGGAAGGGCGAAGGAACTCATGGGCGACACTAGTAGGGAGAAGAGGGTAAAAGGAGGTCCCTAGGTGACACCAGCAGGGAGGATAGGGGATAGGAAGCCTATGGGTGATACTAGCGGGGAAAGGAAGGGCGAAGGAGTTCAATGGCGACACCAGCATGGAGAGGAGGGTGAAAAGGGAGCCATAGGTGACACCAGCAGGGAAGGTAGGGGATAAAAAGTCTATGGGCGACACCAGCAGGGAGGATTGGGGGAGGGGTGGAGTTTATGAGCGAAACCGGCAGGGGGTACAGGAAGTTCATCGAAAACTATTAAAACCTGGGAAAGGAGAAAGAGAGATTTAATGGACGATATCAACATAGAGAGCAGGGTGAATGGGGGGTCCATTGGTGACACCGGCAGGGAGAATAGGAGGAGAGGGAGTCTATGGGCAACACCGGCAGGTAGAGAGAGGGAGGAGGAGTTCACGAGCAAAGAACAGATGGGAGACGGACTTCATGGGCGACACAAACATGTAGGGTAGGACGAGGAGTTGACTGACAACACAAGCAGGGAGATAGAGTGAAACGGCATCCGTGGGTGGGTGGTTGATCAGCAGCTCCTTACATAGTAAATATAGTTAAGCAATGTATCACTTAATAAGTGAAAAGTGAAAACAATTCTAAGAGGAAGCAGATTTGTGCCTCAACAAAAGATTACATCGGGAAATGTTCTGTTTTTAGTATACAAAACAAAATGACAAAGTTTCATTCTTCTTTACAATAGCTTACGACCCGAGAAACAACAACATCGGTCCAATGAGGAGAAATTTGTCACCAGTTACGTCATCACCACCAGCTAGCTATCAAATGATTGGTCAGATGATGAGCCCTATGGGAGCTGCCCCTGTCTCGCCCAGCTCGCCTACGAGCCCTGGATATGGTCAGCGGGGCTACCAATCAGCACGAGTGCATCGGACAATGCCCTACCCAACCCCCGTGAACAGACAAAGAACATTGTCTCACGAACAGGATGAAAATTGCTAGTAACATCCGCTTAAACAGTCGCATAACGTTAGCTGACATATACTGTTACTGGCACATCGATGTGTAATGGTTGTCTATAACAATGCAACAACAACCTATGACGTCGTATTTCGATTTTCCGTTTGTTTTGTTGTGGTAAGCTTATTGCAATTGCGATCTGCAGGTAATTCAAAACGGCAGATTATGCACTGAATCATTTACGTCGTTTAGTTTTAGAATGCAGGTCGTAGCTTATTTTAATGTGTTGAAACCGACTCTGTGCTAATTTGAGCGTGTCGATGGATCAGTCCGGTATTTACAGGTTTTGAATATTATGGACTGACATACAAATTGAATCATTCATTCGCACTATGCTTGTTTCTTCTTCACATCAAAGTTTGTTTGAGAAAATTATGTATAAAACGCATTTTGTTATTCCTCTTGTTTTGTTTTATTCAGGCATCAAACTTTCTCGAAGCAACCTTGAACATCATCTTTATGTGGTAGTTCTTCTTTTCCACGATCGTGTTCCTTGTTCTTTCTGTTGCGTTCTTGTTGTTCACTAGCTTTCGGCAGTCCAAGATTGTGGAAAAGAAGAACTACTACACGAAAATGATTCAAGCAACCACGATAGCCCAACTGAGGACTCAAGTCAACCTTGTACAGGCCGTGGGAGCTTAATAATATGTACATGTATTACCGAATGATGGAACAAGAAGAGTTAAAATATATATATGTGGGGAAGATCGCTTTATAGAATATGAAAGTACGTACAGCAGACGACTTCATGACGACTGAGTTGTCGTCTGTACGAACACTAAACATTCAGGGCCCGGTTGTACGAAGAGTGGATAACTTTATCCAGTGGATAAATCCCTATACAGTGGATAAATTTGCTCGTTGTCCAATCAAAATTAAGAACGCGTCAATTTTATCCACTGGATAGGGATTTATCCGCTGGATAAAGTTATCCACTCTTCGTACAAACCGAGCCCAGATGATTACGTTTGCCTTGTTAAACATCGTTGAAGTTTAGTTTCTCCCGATTCTGGCAAACCCATTCCATTTTAGTATGTTATATGAAATACAACGATTCATCAAGAAAGACAAACATTGTATATACGTTCTTAAAGTACCGACTCATTATATTTTAAGATATGGAAATAAATGAAGTTTCCTTGCAGAGCCTGTTGCAGTTTTTATCTGCTACTGTGGTGGATATAAAAATGAAATATCTGCATTAGACCCGCAGCGGACTGGTGGAACTGTTATGAAAACTTGAATAGTCAGAGAAGTCACTATAGTTTGAAATGTCACTATAGTTCAGTAGAGATGTCCTAGGAGGACAAAACAAGACCAGTGTAGTTACTGTCGGTTTTTGCTCAGTGGATTATTGTTATTATTGTTATTTATTTTTATTAATTATGTATTTATGTATTTAGCTTTTTATACTTTTCAGTTATTTTTATTGTTTCGCCGTTTAGGCAATGCCCGAGATGAGCGGGAGAAGGGAGTAATTTGACTTTTTGATCCTACACCTATTGGTGATAAGTGGCCACTCATCTAGCACTTGATGGTTGGCAAGTACTGAATGAATTCACAGAATATCGACTTCAATCTCTCAAACTCTCAATGTAAAGCAGAGCCCATCAACTAATACCCCTTTCACACCAACGCTTAAACGTGACTCAATGTTGTTTAACTAAACAGGTTCAAAAAATATTTTCCAGCAGAGCAAAGCTTTCGGCTCAAAATTTATAGCAAATTCTTTTATAGCAAACAATTCTCGAAAATAGTCATAGCCATCCAAGTTAGATTCAGTCCTGAATTTTTTATGCTTTCTAATTACGACAACTTGAAAAAGCCAGTTTAAAAAGTTATGCTTATGTGTGAACGCGGCATAACGCAGTTGTAATAGCTTTTCCTTGGCATGTTTTCCAGGGTCTTTTGTTTGGGAATTTTTTTTCAGTCAAGCATAAATTGCAGTTTCTTTCTCCGACTTTGTATGCATTTGCGCGCTTTACAATAAACCATTTGATGGTGAACTCTTTGTTCGCATCCTTTAACTCCCATGCGTGCTTTGACAATGCGGTGCTGTTCGCTAGGTTTCTGTGTCCGAGCAATAAACTGTGGCCATTGAATCTGGTTTTAAACTTTGGTTCAGTCACTCTGTGTAGGATTGGGTTCATTGCCAGGGGGGTGACGCCTTTTAGATGAGGTTGTCAGTGAGGCACATGCCATTGAGAGGATACGGGTTTTTCTTTCGACAGTTGCAGTTCTTTTCGGGGTCCTTTTTTGCGGATCTCAAAATTTTGTTTTGGTGCCGCCTAAAGATACTGGTCATGTTCTCCATGTAACTGTAGCTCACTTTTATGTAGCTTCTGTTGAAAATCTTGTGTAGTTTGTGTTGTTTCAGTTTCAGTTTCAGTTTATTTATTTAGGGCCTGTTCATATGGAACCGAGCCAGCCCGGTAAGCGGGCTGGCCCGGCAAGCGGGGAGAAAATGTTAGCGTGTTCATATGGGAAACATTGTCCCAGCA
>JAOEJI010299776.1:0-11568 GCA_025448255.1 Umimayanthus chanpuru | reverse complement strand
TTTTTTTGCAGGGGGGGGGGGTTACTAATCTTTTTGGAATGTTTTCCTTTTTTAAGCTGGATTTGCTCCTAGAAAACTACCAAAAAAATCTCCAAAATATTCCTAGAAAGTTCTGTATTTTCAAAATTCCAAGTTGTTTAAACCCTTGTTTTGACCGATCTTTGTCTCAACAGTTACATGGTGAAGTTGATTGTTGAGCGACACTCAGATGCTCTTTCTGAGTACCACAGGCTGTTTTGGTGTCCTTACATGCCAGATGATTCAGACGAAGAGGAGAACACTCAGGGCCAGACATCAAGTAATGGGGTCACTGATGAGGCTGACAGACCTATTGCTATCACTCATGGCAATGAGGTGAGGGGCACCTCTTGATAAAATCTCTCCTTTAAAGCAATCAACAGCTTTTCTCAATACAATGAAACCCAAATTTAACAATCTTTGGTATACATGTAACAGTATTTCCAGTTTAACAGTGAAATGTCGTTTACCGAGTGCAAAATATTACCAATTATAATGATAGAATTGATATCACAGACCACAGAAAATGCTAAATAAATATGGTATGAGAAAACAGTCTTTTGTTACACTAACAGTAATTATCATCATATTTTCTGTCGACAGTCATGAGTGGAATGTCTTTGACCGAGCGCAAAATACTTCCAGTTATAACGATAAAATCAATACATCATATTTATCATGGTATATATTATAGCGATATTTTTGGAAATTTTCTCACAACATCGTTATACCCGGAATTTGGCTATAACAATATACCAGTTTAACGATATAATTTTAATGCTCCCTTGGCATATATCATTAGACCTGATTAGAAATATCAAAACAGGAGCACATGATTTGACTTTACTAAACATGATAAAGAAAAAGTATTCAACAAAATCAATATTTTTGGAATCATCAAAATTTAGTGAGTATTTTCTGTTTTTAAACGAAAACAAACTCAGAAGATGCTAAATAGGTTCATGATATTTTGTTTTCTACTAAAAAGAAAACACTTATTAATAAGTTAAAAAGTTTTGTTGTGTTTTTGATTTAAATAGAAATTTGAATGGCCGTTTGACACACGAACCGGTTCCACTGTACTTGAGTGACTTTCTACAGTTCTAATAATCCTTTTCATAGCCTCTATTCCTCCTCCAACAACATACGCACTACTGTGTGGCCCCCAGGTTTATTTGATCTACAACCTTGTCTTGCCAGATCCTTCTCTTCATGTCTGTCATTACACTTTTTGCAACAGTCTACATGTATATCAAATGATGCAAGTCGGTCACATTATTTTGATGCTGATTACTTTTGAGATTAAACTGAAAACGTGTTTGTAACAGATTCATGCAATATAAAGTTATAATAAGTTTTTAGCATTTAGTAAATTAAAATGGCATTTTGTCTCTTGATTGTTATGTCTCAAATGTATTATGCTGTATATATCTGTCTCTTGATTGTTATCTTTCACACCCATGTACATGTACTGTATTCCCCAAGGATATCGTAGAGTGCTACTGTACTGTATATATGGAAGCAGCACTAATTTAGTGGCTTCTTCTTCATGTTTGTTTTTTTTGTCTTCGTCTTCTCATTCTCCTAGTTCATTTTTTACTACTACTACTACTACTACTTCTTCTTCTTCTTCTTCTGCATTATAAATTTATTATTATTTCGTTACTTTGTGCTGAAAATCAGCAATTTGGTTCAACTTCATACGATAAGGTAAAGGTTATTTATATATTCCAGTTAGTTTGTAATTTATGTGTGAATAATAAACCCGTCTCATACATGTACAGGCCGAGGTGATTGACCTTGATGTTGTAGCAAACCTGTGGGCTGGTGAACGGGTGTCCATTGAACAACTTAAACAGAAAGAAGGATATGTTGCTATCAGAGATGGACACTCCAAGGTAATAACAAATTTTAAGCTTTATGCTGCAAGTACAGCTCAGAGAACGGGTTCAAAAGCATAATGTTTTACTGAGAACCTCAGAAGGAAATTATAATACACAGTATATTAATATATATGTTTTATAAAGAAAATCTTGAGGAGTAACAGATATAACTAAAATAATATTTAGCTCAAGCAATGAAATAGGGGTGCACTGATAGCAAGTATTCTTCCTCAAATCTGTAACTTCAAGCACCGTACAGTTATCCATTCAGCAACTCCTTTCACTTAATCAAAAAGGGAATGCCTTTTACTGGAACAAAATAGACTTGTAGGCCAACAGAAATGTCTTCTATGGTTCGAGTTAAGTACCAAGACGACAATACTACATGCGATCCATTACATGTATACCATTTAATGTAATAACAATATTAATAGTGGTTTCCATTTTGGAAAAAAGTTTGAGAGATACCTTTTACACTGTATGTGTCACATGGGAGTATGGGGGATTAATTTCTGCATTACTGAACCAAAGAGGGGCGTAAGGACCCTCATACCTAGCCATTAGTGTTAGTTAACAATGTAACATTTGGTTTTGTATGTTGTTGTTTCTCTCATAGGGTACGCGTGGTAAAACGAGAGGTACCACTTGGCTAGTTTTCGTTTCAACCCTTGTGACTATCTTTGTTTCAGTGCATTTTTAACCTTCTTTTAACCTTTTTGATTCAATCTCTCGATTGCTTTTGCAAACGACGCTGCTCACTTATAATGCAATTGATTAAGAATGATTAAAACAGATATTAGACATAAGAATAACTACACAGGCTACTAACTACTAACTAACTAACTAACTATAAATTGTTAACAATAAACAATGAAAGCGACTTTACAAAGGTACATGTTCTAAACTGCACTAACCCTTTGTTGCTGAGTGAAAATGTTAAGATTGACATGCTTGTATAAACTCTTTAAATAATGGGTTATATAGCAAAATAAACTCATTAAAACTCCAATTACAATATGTTTAAATAAGCCAAGGTACTTAGCAAAATGGCTTGTTACTTTGCATCATTGGAACGATAATTCCCTTGTTATGAATAAACAAAATTAATGTTCTTACGGAGTCTGTAATCTTTGTTTTCAGCCAATCACAGATGGCGCTCTACCCCCCGATGGAGGCGTACTGACCACTGCAAGTAAAGATGGCTTTGTGAAGTTCTGGCAGGTTTCTGACGTATCATCAAATGAGTCTCCTACCTGTCTCCACTTTTTCCAACCCCACGATGGAGCCCCAGTGTCGAGTTTGATGTTCTGTGATAACCACTTGGTCCAGGACAAAGAGTAAGCCTACTTAATCAGTACATTGTTGAAATAAATCAACGATGCATGTTATATTAACGCAAATTTCAAAAATTTGTGTTATATTTTTGCAGCTTAATTTACGTTATTGGCAGTTAACGTTACACTACTTCATAGCCTTGTTATTTTATTTATTTCCAGCAAAGTTAAATGTCGTCTACCTATCCATCAGAGTCAGTTGACACATCGTCATTCAATATTGGTATTGAAATGTCTTTAGGTTCATCAATGTAACGATCGTTATCTCCAAGGAGTAAGCTCACTTCTTCTACACTTAAGATTTGGAATGCATATTGTTGACAACTGAACTATATTTAGTTGCGTGTAATGTGTATGCTTCTTTTTCCAGCCTTCCTATGTGGAGGTTTATGATCACAGGGGCAAACTACAACCGAGAACTTAAGATATGGTGCACAGTGACTTGGAACTGTCTGCAGACTATCAGGTAATATTTCTGTGATCTACGGCATGTGTAAAATACAGCTTTCCGCCTTGTTATGGGTATTAAAGGGAATGTATACAACGTTTAAATGGAACTTCACTGGCTGCAGGTAAAAGAGTGAATCGTTTTCAATATTTACCTTTTTACTTTTAAGACTCTTAATCAAGATACCCATGTAAATAGTACACCAACACAGCTACGTTCCATGAAGATTAAATATTATATCCAGGGTTGCCACGGTCCTTAAAAATCCTGGAAAGTCCTGGAATTGGCAAAAAAATTCCAGGCCCTGAAAAGTCCTTGAATTTGGTTGTGGTCCTTGAAAATCCTGGAATGGGCAAAATTCTTCACCTTTAACTGCAATAAATAATCAAAATGGGCTGTTTGTCATAACTGGATGTAATACCTTTGATGTAACAATGCAGTTTGAAAACAAAAACAGAGGCTCGATTTTTCCCCAGAAGCAGATCTTGTTAAGCTCATTGTTGAATTAATATACAGAATAATAAAGCTTTTTAATATACCGTAGTACTGGTATGTTTTATTTGGTACAGAAGGTCCTTGAATTTGCGCGAAAAGGTCTTGGAAAGTTCTGGAAGAGTTCTTGAATTTCACATTCAGTTAACAGGTGCAACCCTGCTGATATCGGATCAATTTTGGTTTCTGGAAATGTCCCACCCACCCACACCTCCCTTAGGTTATGTTAGAGTCAAGGTTGAGGTTAGTCTCTTTTTCTTTTAGAACGTCTGGTCACGCGGCCTTCTTTCATGAATGTAAAGGCCTTTCGTGTGAAACAGCCCACCCGCCAATAGCACATCTTCTAACTTGTCCAGCAATTTTCAAACAAGTCATAATTTAGGGCCCGGTTTGTTCAAAGTCTGATTAGTACTTACTATGGGTTAACTCTTAATAGAAACTATGGAGTTAACCCAGGATTATCCCTAATCGGGCTTTGAACAACCGGTCCTACATGTAGATTTGTAACATTTTACTGCAGTACTTGGCTGTTCTAATCGGCCATGACTATACATGTAACATTAGCTATTTTATTAATCTCTATCGTTTTTTGTTGATTCCAGTTTCACAGTTCCTCCCGGGGCTCCACTAACTCCAGAGTAAGTACTAAGTAGTAGTCTTAACGCAGTTGCCTAACAGACTTCGAGGATGCTGTTGTGCTAATATTTTCAATAGTGCAAACGAGACCAGCAACCATTATCTGTTAATTTTTTTCTGGATTTAACGGTGGTGGAACCAACTGTTAACAGAAGTTTATAAAGTTTCTAGTACAGTTTTAAGTGTCAGAGTGTTATTCCAGGAAATTCCATACATCCACTATGGAGGAATGGAGGATATTTCAGGGAGAGGAGGGATCATTAATTAAAACAAGTTTTCTAGGAAACTGTGGGCCCAAAGTGGAGTCAGTAGTTTTTGTGCGGTGGCTTTGGTTGCTCTCTGAGTCCTGGGTAGGACAAACGTAACATTGGCTTTAAAGAGGGGCAGCTTGTTTTCTTTAATCTCCAACTGTTCTTGAATGTGAAGAATACAACCTTTGCTTTCTGAATTATAGCCTTTATGTCTTCATCTGCCCCACTAATATTACTAATAACACTGCCGAAGTCTGCACAGGAGTCCGCATCATCTAGGAATTCTCCTGTAGGAAGAGCTCAGGTGTGGACTCCAAGATTGTATTCTCTTGCATAATTTGTTCATGACTTTCGGACTGGAGATAAAGGTCGTCTGCAAAGTCTAAATCTTCTAACTAACAAAAACATCCAGTGAACACAATTTCTCTTGTTTTCTGTAGTCTTTTTCAATCCCCAGTCAAGTGCTAACAATAAACGCAAAGGTGACAATGAGCTCCCTTGTCGAATTCCAGTCAAGTCCCTTAATTTCTTGCTAGTGTTGCTAGCTCCATCGTACATAACTTTGCATTTAATAGGCAACTGAAGATGTTACGTATCAATGTGACAAAGTTCTCGTTGATTCCATAGTGTCTTAGGAATGATCATATGGAGTTTCTATACAACAGTATCGAATGCCTTTTATATACGATGATCAATGATTCCACTCAATAGCCGGTTCTATGATGATCGGTAGGGCAGTAGTTTGGTACATACAAGCCCTTTCGAAAACCTGCTTGGTGTTCCTCTAGCACTTTTTCAGGAACTATTAGTAGCGTTGTTCCTCTATAGTTATCACAATTTGTTTCCTAATTTTCAAGCCTCTGGCACATTCTCATTTCTTCAAATCTTCCCGAACAATGTGTACATCAATTCCTTGGAGGAGGCTATTTCTACCTTGATAGCTTCGGGTGGTATTCACGTTCAATTGCTTTCTTAATTCCTTTCTTGCTTGATTAGAGTATATCTGTTGTTGTACTACATGTGGGTGCTTGTTCCTCGAAGTGTTTCTATTTACCTGGCCATTGAAGTTTGTCAGTATGACTCCATGCGTGTCCTTGACTCGTGTTTCTTTGTTATGTTATGAAGATTGTTGACAGAATAGAATGAGCTGTTAGTGAATTTGCGGACGTTCCTGTAGCACTTGAGTGATTTTACGTTGTGCGGTGGCTAGCTGCACACCTCAACTTCTTCCTTTACCCAACCCAGGAACGCTTGGAAGGTCCACTTACATCTAGACAGAGTTTCTCATCGTTAATAGTATTAAATATATATATCACTGTGTTTTTAAACCAGGGTACAAGATGAACCATGCATTAAAGTATCGTTGGACCTAACTGCAAGTTATCTTGTACTGTCAGACATCAAGCGAAAGGTACCACCAATCTAAAGTGTTTCATTTGATTATTTTCTGTTTGTCATTCATCAAGTTTATTTCAGGTTCCGATATCCACGTGTCCATGAATGAGACTTGAGAGACTTTTGTAATTGAAGATTTTGTTCAAGCCAGCACAGTGTGAATCATTGTCCTTCAACTTGAGTAACTATCATATGTAATCCTTTCACTCCCATGAAGTTTATCAACTTCTATCTTGTGAACTGATTTTGTGTGTGATACTAAACCTGAGGTTTTAGTCCAAGATCGATGGAGATGTCTACTAGCATAAGAGTCAGTGTTTTTGTTAAGGATAAAAGACCAGTTGCTGCCTTTCCCCAGCTGTTTTACTCGTACCTTCATTCCCAGCGTGTTAAGTCACTTTTAATGTCAACTACACTTTGAATCGTAAGTACGTGCAGCTGCTTCCCTGAAATTGCCAGAAACTTGTAAGATATTGAGATAAACCCACAGTGTTATCTATCTGGTTTCACATTGGTACAAAATATGTTGTGTACTGATTAGCGAAAACAAATTGTACAGTTATATGTAGCAGTGTTTCCCAAACTAAAATGTGTGATTAAATTCCCAGAACTCTTCACACAATTGACCATACCAAAGACGATGGCGACTGTACATTTACCTCGATACCTTGCGAACCTAGCACAGCCAGTAGGCACGAAGAAAGCCATGTATTTTTGGGAAATTCCTTCCTGTACTAACAACATTGTGTGTGATAATTTTGCAGTTGTTAGAATTTTTTATGTGTGTTCTTATAAACATTTTTAGGGTTTTCGTGTGCTAAGAATTTTGGGTAAAAATTCCAGTCGCCATCTTTTCCAGCACGGTCCGTTAAAGTACTGTTTCATATAACCACAATCCTTTGCAGGCTCTGTGTGTATTCATGTTGCATCAGGATGCCGAGGAAGGCCGGGCACATGTGACGTCACTGTCGGAGTTTCTCCTCACTCAGCCACTCCTGAGCTTTGTTATAGCAAAAGCAAAGCTTTACAAGCAGCGTAGTGATGCCGAGCAGCCAGACGATAATAATTTGGATGATAGTGATGAGTTTGATGATGAAATGATGGGTGGAGAGATGGACAAGGAACACAGAAAGAACTTTGGAGTTCAACTGAGACTTTATTGTATACACACAAAGTAAGTAAGCTTGCTGGTTATGTGTTCATTGGAGCGATTGATAATTTGGATGGAAGTAGTGCGTATGATGATGGGAGAACTGTGGTCGGCAGCTGAGACTTGATTGTATACACTTTAGTTTAAGTAAGCTAGCTAGCTAGCTCTGTACACATTGTTTTGGGATGGTGAGTATGATGCTAAGAACTTGGGTAGGTACTGGGAGATCTTGAGTGCCGCTAGGACGTTAATGTTTACAAACAAAATAAGCTTGCTGGGTCTGTACATACAGTGTACTCATTGGAAAGTTATGTGTCCATTAGGACAGAATAGTTTTGTTAGGATGGTTAACCTGATGATTTTACGGGTTGCCACGGTCCTTGAAAATCCTGGAAAGTCCTGGAATTAGCAGAGGAAAATTCCAGGCCCTGGAAAGTCCTTGAATTTGGGTTGCAGTCCTTGAAAATCCTGGAATTGGCAAAATTTTTCACCTTTAACTGCGAAAACTAATCAAAATGAACTGTTTGTCATAGCCAGACATAATACCTTCGATGATACAATGTTTGAAAACAAAAGTGGAGGCTCAATTTTTCCCCAAAAGCAAATCTTGTAAAGCTCATTGCTGAATTAATATAGAGAATAATAAAGCTTTTCTATGTAGTATCTAAAATTATTTGGTAAATAAGGTCCTTGAATTTGCTCGAAAAGGTCCTGGAAAGTCCTGGAAAAGTCCTTGAATTTCACATCCAGTTAACAGTGGCAACCCTGTGATTAGATGGTCAAAACAAAGCTATAGGTAACCCAGAAAAAACTTGGAGAGCATCTAAGACGTAACTATAAACACACAACATAATAGTATAGATGGGAGTGATGAGTATCGTGATAACGTTATGGTGAAGTGATGAGAGGACAAATAGGGCGTGCACTATAACCGGAACCAATGAGAGTTTCCTATTAATTATCTTCATGTGGTATTTCTTCTTTTCCACCATCTTGTTCCTTGTTTTTTCTGTTGCGTTCTTGTCGTTCACACAGCTAGGATAGCCCAACTGAGGACTCTATCAAGTGACCTATTAAGAAATGGTCTGAGTAAGAGGTAGGCAGGTCAAATGCAAGGAATGTAGAAAGATGCTAATTGTGATATCGTTTGAACCGTTCACCTCACTGGCTAAAATACGAAAATCCACCGTACCTTTATCAGCTAGCGCAGTTGTTTCTCTCCTGTTCACTAACTCATTATCTTAAGTAAAACCCTTCTGAGTTTTAATGCAACAAAAAAATCCACGTGGGTAACATAGAAAATTCGAGTCTTTTCTTGGCTATTGTTTTGAAGTATCGAGATTGTATAAATGTTGTGGCACAAACGATAAGTTGCTTCAAAAATAGTTTCATAACCTATTATTTCTAAACTATGTTGTGGACAGGTTAATGTGATTTCATTATGAAAATATAAACATTCTGACGTGGGGAAAGCGAAATACCACTGAACAAGAGAAGGTTGCCTACCACTTACACAGATAGTTACTTAGTCACTTGAGCGAAGTTCAAATACATTAACTGGAAGTATAGTTTTAGTTGGTAACTGCTTGCATTTCGACTGTGACCAGTGGTTATTGTGACTTGTAATTGTACCTAGGTCGATGCAGGAGCTACTGGTTCACTTCCATCCTGAGCCGTCGGTCCCACCAGCCACGCCCTCTTCCGTGTCATCCCTCATGGCCTCTGAAGCAGCGGGTTTGTATTACTGAAGCTTGCAGTTGCTTTAATCAGGGTTACCACGGGTCGGAAAAAGAGTCAGGGAATTTTTTCCCAAGGTCAGAGAATTTTAAGTTTGGTCAGGGAAGTTCGAAGTTCCTGCTTAAAGTCAGGGAATTAGACGTTCAGCTGACACAAGCTTTCATTTCAGTAAAGCTTGTAGCTCTACAAACGCGCTTTGTTATTCCATTGGTTATTGAACAATAACAGTAACAATAACTGGCAATTTTGCTATTGTATGTTTGTTTTTGGGTTACTTTCATTGTCTTTTTATCCAATGGGATCTTTCGTTCTCGGAGTAGAAGACAACCCTTTTGTTTTGATTTATATTTTGAATTCGACGTCACATTTTATCCCAAGACAATCATTTGTTAATTTTTATTTGTCCAAATCATCACTGACAAGGTCAGGGAAATTTGGCTGTTGGTCAGGGTTTTTAAAAGTCAGGGGAATTTTTTTTATCCTGATGGGTTGCAACCCTGTTACCGTAATTCATATATGTGTGTGAACAAAGTAGTTTTGTGAGTTAATGGTTAACAGCTTCACGACCAATCAACGTAGGGTACATTTTCTGATATTTTAGGTCTTGGATTACCATGAATACGGTCATAAGAAGTTATGGAAAGGTCGTTAATTGTATATATATTACTTTTCGTACTTTAGCGTATTAGTCACGTATTTTGCCTTTTGTATCTTGTCTTTATTGTATTTTATCATTATCGCTATTGTAATTTTGTATTGTCAAGCACATTACGTCATATCCAAAACGTTATTATTATTGTTGTTATTATTATTGTATTCACATTGTATTTGATCTTTTGTATTTTACTATTGTTATTTTGTGATATCGAGTGCATTAGGCCATATCCATATGTATTTTGCGCTATAGAAATAAAGATGTTATTATTATTATTAGTGATTATTATTATTATTATTATTATTATTACTATCATTATGTACTTACCCTTGTTCAAGAAGCTTTGACAAACGCACTTTTTACAATACTCTGCAATACTTTACCTGAACACAAGCATCGAGAAACTTCATAAAAATTGATAAGGAACAGTGTTCGTACGGATCTTGGAAAACCTGGAAAGTCGTGGAAATTTTGTTTGGAAAATCAAGGAAAATATAAATTATTGCATAAAACCATGGGTTACTTTACTTAGATTGAGGAGAAAAACAGAACCTCCACTTGATATTCCAACAGATTCCCATGACAGTATATTTATGAGTAAATAGGTATCTTAATGTCCTAAAGAATACCTTATTCTATCTTCAAGTTGTTCTTGTGCTGGCAAAAGCTCGAATTCAAGAATCGTTTTAGGTATTAGTTACCAAGAAAAAAATGGTCAAAATTAGATGACGGGAAACTGCTAAAGGTCATTAAAAGGTCATGGAAAGTCGTGGGATTTAAGAAGGTCAAAAGAGTACGAACCCTGAGGAAACTCGTTAAAACATGACTTTCTTTATTGAAAATGCAGGTATCCGTGATGCTCTGTCTGACCTGAGTGGAATGGAGACTGAAGCGAGCACAGATGCTGAGGAACCAGAAACAGTTCCAGAAGTTGAAGTAACCACCAAGCCAAAGCTCATCACTCCTGATGCATTCACCCACACATCCAGCAAGCGAGGTGCAAGACCCGACAGCGCCAACAGTACAGGCAGCAGTGTGACGAACGTGACAGCTGTGAATACCTCTCAACCCTCTGTCGATGACCACACAGCCTCGTCAGTATCGTCAAACCTCTCGGACAGCACCCTAAAGTCTAGCATACAAGAGACACCACAGAGTTCTTTTGCCATAGACGACAGCCCTGTCATGACACCCACTTCACTGCCCTTGCCAATGACTCCTGTTGTGGGTGTCCCTGGTTCAATGACACCCACATCCCTACCCTTGCCTATGACACCCCCTGCACAGGTCGCACCAGATCCCAGTGTCATACCAATGCCGGCGTTCCAGTCAACACCCTTTCACTCGGGGGCCAAAACAGGTAATAAGGGGTGGGTCATTTGGCTTTTTGGGGGAGGGGGGTGCTTGGAAGATTTTGAAAAACTATTATTACAGCACCCTAGAGCAAGGAAAGAATCATGCTCCATAAGCTCTATACTATGCACCATCTTAATTTCATCTGGAAGAAGCATCCTCCTTGTTTATTAGTGGGGGGAGGGAAATTCTTGCATTGACCAAATCTTCCCCCCC
>JAOEJI010299665.1:0-11570 GCA_025448255.1 Umimayanthus chanpuru | reverse complement strand
GCTACCGACGGGCGCCTACCGCGAGCTTCATTTTTCGGTCCAATACTCTCCAAATATTATTGTAAAGTAACTTTATGTTCATATATCTATAAACAGAGCTCTGCCTGCTAAAAGTTTACACCACCATATATATATATAATAAGTTTTTTCGTGCTGTACAAGTTTATATGGTTCAGTTCCCTCATTTATAAATATAATAACATATTTGGTCATACAGAATTTTTTTAAACAGTTGTAACTATTTATTTATTTAAATTGATGTCATCTTTTGACCATTTTCTCGGATAGGAATCTTTTCGCCATATACGTATAATTCAAAATACCAAGAGGCAGAATCTGAAATATTTTCTGAGACAGAAATAAATGCGAGCATAACAACCAATTAAACCAATCTAGTTGTAGTAGTTTTTTCTCTGTTGTTAAATTTTCTCAACCATTTCGACTGACCAACTTTTGCCCGCGTAAAAGTTTAATAAGCTAAACACAGCGGTCTTTAACTGACCAGCCAGTTTGAACGAGGTGATTTGTTTGTTCTTGACAACCCACCTGCTATCGGGACAAATTGGGACTTTGTAGAAAATTGTACTCTGTTATATTATTGTTCATTTTAGACCAGACGATCGTCTTGTTCACAACACTAAAAAAAGCTGAGTAATTAGGTAAGCTTTAACCAAAAAGACTGCTTTAGTTAACAACGTACAGAACATTGTTTAATGAGATATGAAGCTATTTCCTCTTCCAAAAACAGGAGCTTGTTTAACTGTCCTTAAACTCTTTCCTTTTTTTTCTTCTCTCCATCGTCTACTACCGGTTAGTTAGGTCTATTCCGTTTTAGATTTTAATAAAAATGAAAAAATAGCTAAAGAAATTTTCTAAAACTGCTGAAATTACGTAATATTCTTATTAAATAACGTGACTACATGCCAAGACAGCACTTTGCTCCAGAATAGTAACTAGTGGAGTTCAGTGAAACTTCTCGAGAAAAGATTCATTTTATAAAGGTTTAATTCCGCAAAACAATTACGT
This sequence comes from Umimayanthus chanpuru, assembly GCA_025448255.1. NCBI lineage: Eukaryota > Metazoa > Cnidaria > Anthozoa > Zoantharia > Parazoanthidae > Umimayanthus > Umimayanthus chanpuru. The sequence goes on along the minus strand of JAOEJI010299665.1, from coordinate 10,544 downwards.
ATTGTGTTGTCTTGTTTCAATTGCTTTAACACAAAAATTAGACTTCGCCGAATAAAATAAATTCCACAGCATTTTTGTTTACAACTTTCGATTTGCAACACTAAATCAGGGGTCCTCAAAGTTCTATATATATTGTTTATAGTGCAAGTTTTTCCTTTCTGACATCTTTTTGTTATTTCAAACTACAAATGCTTAGGTTACTGAAACGTTAAAATTTTTCAATTTCATTTTCAACCTTCTCTAAGTGCCTTTTCTCAGCCAAGAATCCAACTACCTTATCTAAAGTCAGAAATATAGAAAAAAAAATTGAAAAAGAAGCTTTATAGCGGTGACTTTACCCATTTTCTAAAACACTTCTGAGAAGACGAAAAGATATTGAATGCACTTTTTCATACTTTAAAGTTTGACGCAAATCGGAATTTTCTAAGTTTTCTAATGTGTTAGAATCCCATCACAAGGTAGGCAACCCAAAACTAGAAACACAAACACAAACACAAACAAAGAAGACCAGGTGTTACCAGTTGTTCCATTTTCTTCATCTCTTCATCAGTTAGTTAGACATATCAAGAGCAGTTTATAGTAATGAAGAACAAATCAGTCTTCTAACGAACAGTCAAACTATTGATTTGTAGGTGTCCGGTTTCTTCATTCTAGGTTCATCCAAAAAAGCAATTAACATTGAAGCAAAACCGGCATGGGTTTTTCGTACGTCACGGTAAGCAATGCCTTGATGAATAGTCGCTACGTTGTGATGCAGTTTGAGTCCTTCTTTATCGAAAAATACCTTCACTCTTCTTTTTGTCATGAGAACCAATAACCAACTAAAAAGGAATTGAAAAACAATGCTGTAATGCACCTAAGATATTTTGTCTCATGAAATTGCTTTTTATATAGATGGCATTATTTTGTTGCGTTGGGACTTTTCTCCAAGATGCTGTGATACCAGCAGGTATTCGCGTGAGGTAAGTAGTTGGAGATTTATAAGATATGACAAGGATTTGGTTCTGTCAATTGACTCTGCCCGTACTATTTGTGGTCTGAAATAGGCTGACGGATGAAGGGAGCAGGGGTGCTAAACATCATCATCATGATCAAAAGTAAGTTTTGAATTATATCAACACTGAAGTGTAATAAAATTTACTACTATGTGGAAACAAAGGAAACAATCGAAAATCAGTTTGCAAACATTTTTAGTAGCTCTTGCTAAAATATTGATTTGAATAAAAGACAATAAAAGAGAATAAGACTAATACTGTTATGTATTTTATATTTCTAGTGTTTATGATTTGATTCAGCAAAACGTTTAGTTTTAAAAATGTATTATTGACTGGATAATTAACAATTATTCCAAGAGCGCGCATGGATATGCCAACGAGGCGCGTATTAAATTTCATTAAATTCCGATCACTCAATACCTCGAAATTTAGCTTCCCGCTCACGTTTTTCAGTACCCCCTGGCTCAACAAGTTTCCCTATACGGCAGCACGGTACATTAGCTGATAATCGAGATTGAGAGGACCATTGAGAACGCTAAAATCGCAATATCCGAGGCTGAATATTTCATAATACTCTCTATATATTGTAGTTTCAATCTGGTAAGTTGAAGCAGTTTTAAATGTAGTAGGCTGCACTTCAATTTATCACGTTTAAACTACCTGACTAATACTTATTAGCACTCACCAGTTACCAGTCCTTCACTTACGTGTTTATCTGTCCCTAATTACCATTTCAGTTAGCAACGACCAGCTCCCATCTGATCTTGTAGCTCAGTTGGAAGAGCAATGTGAGCTGTTCCGGGAGTCATGGGTTCGAATCCTACCGGGGCCAGAGAAATTTTTCCTTTCTCCACGTGGGTCCATTTCCTTTATAGGGCTACCGCTCAGTATGTATTATTTGGGATATTTATACAGCACATCAACTTACCACATTTAAACCACTATATATGCTTAATAGTGCTAAGCGGCCAAACCGTACTGGTTACCTCTTCACTTAAAGATAGTACTGATTGTCTTGTCTCACTGTAACGTCATCATTTCACATGATTTTACCTCACCACTGTGATCTGGTGATTTGATAATTTCGTGATAATTCACTTTTTAAGGGTGTTTGCACGATCGAATTTTAAAAACTTAAAATAGAAACATATTCCCATTTTTTCATAAACTACAACTAGCAGGCAAAGATATTTCATGCCCCCTCTCAGTGGATATGGGAAATACCTGCTTGATAGGTACTCATAGCCACAAACGGTTTTTCTGATCTCATCTATATGATTCGTATATATAAAGGCCATCTATCTCAATTAGCTCCAGCAACCTGTAACTTGTTTTTCTGATCCTTTTCTTTTTTTAATCTGTATATCATAATAAAAGCAAACAGAAGAGTTGTAAAACACATAACACCAACTGTTGTTCAGCAAACCACACACCCGGCTTTCTCGCCGAAGCATAAATATAAACCAATGTATGTGAAAACAATTTTCCATGCCTAATACAGTTAAGGTCTGAACCCAGGCGAGTCAATATTTGTAGTTGGTTGGTCGTCCGACTTGGTGTGGTCCTGTGAAGGACTAATGTTGGTTGTGACTGAGGTTTCGACAATCTGTGTGGAAATAATCTCCAGGGTTAATAGCTGACTCTGAAATTCGAAGACTTCCACACAGGTTGTCGAAGTGTGAGTTACAACCACCAACAGTCCTTCTCACGACGACACTAACCCGGACGATCAACCAACTACAAAAATATTATCCACGCATTAAACACGTGATGACTTATTACAGTGTCCCTACAGCCACCAAAAGGCTGTACTTGTCAGGTAAGTAACGTAACGATAACAGGTAAAACGTTTCTAATATTTACGTTTACCTTTTTATTCAAATCTTAATTCTCCAAACTGGTTTACCTCAAGATAAACGTACAGAAAGGAAAGAAGGTTGAATGTTTTTAACCTTTAGTATTTTCATATCTATCTTATTACAAAAATGTTTCCCATCTTGGTTTCTAATTTGATGTTTTATTACTGTCTAAAGTGGTAACCATACTTAATGAGATTCAAATTCCAATAAATATTAATAACAGTATGTAAATCTGGCCGACAACTAAATTCGGTCAAACAACCTAAAAAAGATTCATGTAAAGTAACTGATTGGGAAACGGCGCCAGTAAATATATTCAATAATTCTCTTTTTATGTTTAACATTTTTATTTCAGAGGGAATACGCCAAGATAACCGCCTCGTTCACTGCGACAGTACCGACCTGAAGATGTAGTTTCCGAGCATTGACTATGCTTTTTCTGGCTATGATGTTGTTCAAGGTTACCCGCTATCTAAAGGTCGGGACCCCGGTTTCAAGAGTGCAATATTTAAGGCAAACTATACCATGGGTAAATCAAACGGGGATTGTCGTTACGCTTTACCAAAAGGAATAATGGCCGTTCCCGATGTGTCGTGCGATGTTTCCTTTAAATCTGACATCGTCAAAACTACAGCCGAATTTCATGACTCTCTCGCTGTCAGCGCAAACCTTCAAGGAGGAGGATTTGGATTCGAGTTTTCTGCAAGTGCATCGTACCAGAAGTCAACTTCAGATATGGCTTCTAGAGAGTACGTTTATATCATTTCCAAAGCACAATGCACTTCCTATTTCTCACGACTTGAAGTTTCAGATCCTCCTCCTTTTCATGCCGGATTTCTAGAGTTAGCTAGAGTCCTTGGCAATGCTCAGGTTTCAGCTCAGCAAGTAACAAGAGATGTTAATACGTTTATAGAAACCTATGGTACTCATTACCTTGACGAGGTAACATTTGGTTCTTCGTACACCCAGGAGCATCGAATGAATACAAGCACGTTCGAAACGTTGAGCAAAGAAAGCATTGGTGTAGCTGTGCAGGCGAGTTACTCTGGGCTGATCAGTGTTGGTGGGGGGTTTAGTTTTGATTCAGAACAGCAAGAAGCCGCTTCAAAATTCTCAAAAAGTGTTGAGACAAGCACTGTGACTGTAGGGTCAGCCCCTCCTAGCAACGGGGACGCATTGACATGGGCTTCCGTTTCAAAGGAAAATCCTGTTCCCATCAGGTATAGCCTTAAACCGATCGCTAATCTTTTCACTTCCAAGTTTTTTGATACCGATAGCGATATAAATTATAGTCTAGAACATGCTCGACTCCAAAATGCCCCTAAAAAATCGTGTGAGTTGCTGCAATCGAAAGGTGTAGCTCTTTCGTGTGTGAATACGAATACTTTGCGCACATCGGAGGTGGTCACTATTAGTGGTGGTTACCCAAGGTTAGCTATCCCTGGAATCCAATATGTGATGTCTTTCTACGTAAAAGGTCAGAACGATTGTGAGGCGGTGTGTAGTAAAGGCAAGGAATGCTTTGGCTACACCAGCGTTGTTAGGACTGCATCGGGAGACGGCTCGGGTGGTTCTTGTGGAATCGTAAGGAATACCCATAGAGTGTGTGAGTGGCAAGATTCCACTTCGCGGAATTTTACTTTATATCTCAACAAAATGGAAGGTGACTTGTATGTGAGCAGAAACGTGCCAAAGGTATATGATCGTAGTACTAACCCGCATACGATATTCTATGCCTATTATTCTCATTTAGACCTGTTTAGCAGCAGGAACGCAGCAGCTAGAGAATGCCGCCAAATTTGTGTACGTGATCCGTTATGCAAGGCGTTGAGATTTGGGAGATGTCATGAGACCGGTTCTCCGTTTGAGCCGAGATGCGCTAAGACTTGTTATATTTTTCACGACATTACAAGACTGACGTCTGAAACTCTCACTCAAACTGAGTTTTGGTTTATTGCAAAGTAATGTGTGATCTGATTGCTCAGTTGCAGTGGCTCTACTTCTTTGCACAATATTGGGTGTTCTTATGAAGATGTGTTCTGGCAAAATACTCAGTCTTTCAAGCGCTCCTAATTCTATTTTAACTTTCAATAAAATCTTTTACGCTATGTTTTTGATGCTTAGTTACAAGGATTAATTGTAATGTAATAAAGCAGAACAGATAGTCAAGCAAATGTAAATAATGCTTTATAACAAGATCGAACCAGAAACTAACTTTTGACTTTCTGTTCTCACATGCAAAAGCTGTTGTCGAGAGAACAAAATTAGCTGTAACATTTATTCCCCTGAAGTTTAGTTTTACAAAACCACTAAAAGCAAAACGCGATTCCTAGTGGTAGGGAAAGAAAAAATGTTGTTTTCATGATCACGGACTTGAACTCAATATCATATTGGAAAAAAAGAATAGCTTGGTATTGTCACTCAAATCAACAGCTGAATTTAATGACTACTCTCCGATTGTTCAAATCCCGATTAATTAGTACTTATCCTAGGTTTAAATAATTCCTCATAAAACCTTTGGGTTTAGCACTAATCGGGCTTTGAACAACCGGGCCTAGATTTTAGTCGCACTAGAATGATAAGATGTCAGTAACCTGATTATAGGGAAGGTACTGTGTTAGTGCTATAGACAGATTTTGAAATTGCTTAGATTTCATTTAATTAATTAGCATAAATCCATAATATAGAACAAATAAAACTAAATGTTTCAGGGTATATTTTTCGACCTTCTGATCATAAACAGGTTATACAGCATGTTTGGATTTTGGACAGTTTATCGCAAATAGAGTCTAGAAAAATTACGTGTTTTAGCAAAAAACGTGTGAAGTTTGAGCTCAAATGGATGAACTAGGTATGAATTTCCGAACATTTTCCTCATAAACAGGGTTAGGAATTAAACACTTGAGTTATTCACACCCCAAACTAAACTGATCACGCAAGTCACATTAGATAAATACTACATGTAATATTCGTAAAACCCTCCATGTTAACTGGTAAATCGTCTGTTTGCAAAGGCTAGGGACAGTCTTGATTATCTACAACATTTTACAGTTTATACTCAACATGTATGAGGAGTCTTTCAAAGCGTTTTTCCCCTTTTTCTTTAAAAAAGGTGAATTTTTGACCAAGTTCTGTTACAAACTATATTTGTAAAAACAGCAAGTTAGAAAACCAACAGTTTACTGCTAGTCCAGGCATTATACTGGGTCAACCTAAAAGTAATTGCAACAAAAGGTTTTTCTGCAGGTTTTACATCCACAAGTCCACTTGAACATCTTGTAAAAAATGTATCAAAATCCACTTTTGGGAAGTTACTTTGGCTTGTAAGCAGACAATCAGCAATTCATGTACGATTCAGGCTCATGAAATTTGCCGGGATGGTTCGGTGCAGTTGCAATCGGTAAGAAAGCTAAGTATTTGCGCATTTTTATGTTTTCCTGTGTCTTGTATTTATGATTTATCAGTGGTATTGTTTTGAAGTACTGCAGATTTCAAACTTTAATGGAGTTAAACTGATTTGCCGTTTGGTTGCTGTCGAGTGTTCGAGTGTCCAGAACTTAGAAGCAAAATATTGGAACTTATAACTGAAACAATTAAGTATTAAGTTTCCCTTTGTCTATAATTGTAACATGTTCAAGTATGTATGCATTAGGTCGTTTGCAATCAGAAGTCGCAGCCGATTTTCGAACTGCTTTTCTCGATAACCTGATTTCCTAAATTCGCTCAGAATAAAGCAGCATAGAAATTTCCTTAATTGAGAACTTTTCTCTCCTTGCTAAACTTTATGATTTAGCAGCTATAACTTGCTTCATAAAATGATAACTGTGATTGGTCTCGAGCTCGTTGAGGTTGTTAGTCAGTGAGTGCAGTTTTTGCTCAGTTTCTGTGAACGAGTTGTCGAGAAGTTTGCACAGCCTTGAAAACCCATTCGAGTTGCAAAACCATCAATCAAAACTTTTTGGCCAATCACGCACGGTACTTCTGAGCCGCGTTGTAGCTCTCGGCTCTTCGAGCGAAATGTTTAGTAAATCGCGATTCCACGACAAAGACAAACAGACGCACGCGAAACATCCCCAAAGCAACGTGATCCCACACTGAGCTTCAATTAGCCAATCGTAAACACCGAATACAACTGGGGGAACAAAATAAACGTAATGTTCTGTGTAGTTAGCTGTTTCAGAAAAGTGAGGGAAGGTTCAGTGGTTTTCACTTCTCACTTTTCCATTCTTCCTCTCAATTAAATGTGTAGTACTCTAGTATCTGGGTAAAACTGATATCTCAAACACTTTTAATGCCGAAAAACTTGAAAAAAAGAGAGTTTTAAAAAGGATACTGGCAAACATTCTAAGGAAAGCAAAACTGTCACAAGCTGATGTCCAAACAACACCATATGAGTGTAGAAAATCGATCTTAATCAAAGCTCTCTCTCACTCTCTAAGTTTTTCTAGAGCTCAAGCCATGCCCGGTAAGCAATATTTTTCCTATTGATATTTGATGGCAATAACATTATATTTGTTGCCCTACCTGTTTTGCTTTTAAATATATTCTAAAATACAGTTTGCGAAATGTGAATCAGCGGTACTTATTCTCTTTTATTTTCTTTTTACATAAACTACTTCTCAGAGTAAATCTATTTGTAGCACACACAAAATAATTTCCAGTGAGTCAACAAGGATTTATAAGATCACTGCAAAAATTGGCACAAACTTGAGAAAGCCTTTCTTAAATTTAGTGGCACAGCAAAATGGAAAACAAATAAGAACCACCTTACAAACAAACAACTTTAGTACCAGTTTATTCGTCCCCAGCGTTCTAAAAATACAATCATCTTAAAAAAAACGGAGCTGACTTTCCCACCAAGGCTAATAAAACCACACATACAAGCCGATTAGATTCAAAAATCTCCCTGTTTTCGGAAATAGTTCATGTTTACTGATACATGCTCTCACAGGGGAACAAAACAATTCGTGCATGCGCACACTACTTGTTGCAAGGCTTTCTGCTAGGGAAGATAGTAATGGTTGGCTTTGCACGAGGACAAGAGCGAGTTGTCTTGCAGATATCAGTGAAAAGATGCGAGACTGCAACAGTATTGTAAATTGGTGTGTTATACGGCTTGTTCTCACCCCAGAAAGCCTTTGTGATGTATTTCTTAGTCCACCTTTTGGATTTCTTGTTTTGTTCCTCAAATTCGCAGCAGGCCGCTGTCCACATGACAGCAGGCACGTTAATGCGATAATCTTTCTTGTAGGCCGTCCGTATGCCGTAAGGGTTCTTTGAGGTCGGTCCCTGAAAGTCACTGAACCCGGGAAACCCAAAATATCTTTCAGGAAACTTCCCATACGAAGATGGAATCACTCCTGTGGATGCAAAAAATACACCGAATATCTTTATAATTTCTTTGGAACATCGTGTTAGCTTTTGTGCCATATAATCATACTTTACATGCAGTGATTTTGATAGGCCATACTCGGGCCGCAGTGGTTTTTAAATCGTGGATACGCGAAGCGTAAACACGAATTATTGGGGACACCGATGTTAATGGGTCATCACTCAAGTGATAGCACGTCGCCAATCAGAATTCCTTTAATACCTCATTCTGGTAGCGAATCAAAACAAGCGTTACATCGGAGTAATGGTTATTACGTATGCAGATTATGCACCAATTAGAGGAAAGCTATCATATGGGCCAATCAGAAACTGCAATAGAAAAGCAAGCGCCATCTTGAATTTGGAAGCGTGGTTTGCGAGTGAGAACCTTCGTCGTCTTCATCAAGGAAAATCTTTAAGATATCATGGGTTTTCTCTCCTGTACTCGAAGAGATACCAACCAAGTCTGCATTCGTGAACTAAAGATCGAATGTGGAGCAAGGCCTTTGACTCGTCGGGGCGAAGAAGATGGTTTTCATCTCGAAATTGATTCGAGTGAACCATTAGACGAGAAGACAGAACTCTACCCTGTCGATCCCTTATGCTCACGGGGGATTAATAAATTAATTCGGGAAAGCAGCTGTCAATTACATGAGGACCAACCCTGACAGATTTATAAAGCATGTTACTGACCAATCATGGGTGAGTTATCTCAATAATATGTCCCAACAGAGTACTTGGTGTGATCATCTTGCTGTACAAGTTGTATCAGATGCATTAAATGTAACCATTCATATAACTGAATCTCATGCGCAGTTTGAATATTATGAAAACCTTTTTTTAAAACATTTATTTTGGGATATATTCACCTTCCGCTATTTTCCGACCCATTTTCCTCTTCTCCACGAGCATCAATCGATTCGTAATAAAGTCTAATAGGAGCAACGGAGCGAGAATAGGAGATTTCTTCTTGCGATACTTTTCTGTTCAAAATGTGCAAAACGTTAATGTAACCATTCAATGTACTTTGGCTATATATTCCGATAATACGTTGAGCTACAACTCGGAAAGAGTTATTGTTTGACTTTGTCACGTATCCACAATTTCACCAGGGCACATGGTGCTTTGATTTTTGTTCGAGGCTGAGCATACTTTAGTAGTAACGATCTCATATCCTAATGGCCATCATGCTTACAAAATGAAACAGGTAGTTGTTTCATACTGTTAATCGCTTAACTCAAAAAAACCTGATACAAGTCCTCAGTGTCCTACATGGAACTAGAAAAACATATTGTTCTATTTTTGCATGGTACTTCATGGTTTACCATTATTTCATGTCAATATAGGTGTGAAGTTTTCAGTGGTAGCACCTGTTCAGACATGTGTTCGTAATTCTCAGCTGAATACTCTTACTACATAAATCCTGTATGGTAGTGAGGTAAATTTATAAAACAACTTTGAACAACTTTATTCAAAATGTTAAGAACCGTAAACTTCAATATAACTGTTGTGCAAAGCTTCAAATTTTAGGTTTAGTTCTGTGCGTACCCTATAGCTAAGAGCAGAGACCTCTTGTACGTATCCCCAAGAAAAACGATTTTGTGTCCCCACGACCACTCCGCCATTGGTAGAGGCCCCACTGACCATATTTTACTATAGTAAACGTCAAGTAAACGATAGTAAACGAGGTTTGCCGTGTGGCCGGTTTTTTGAGGTTTACTATGGTAAACTTTGCTCTAGTTAGTTGCGTTGGCAACAGCGGAAACATGAAAGGGTAATTTACTATTATCTTTACGATTTTAAAAGCGGGGTTTATCAATGGTTTATCTAAACTTTGTTTACTTTGGTGTCAAGTTGTCATGTATTTTGAGAAGTTTCGACTCATTAACAGCAGGATACAGACTTTCGAATGTGTCGGTCTTTCATTCTGCAAGATTTGGACCTGAGATCAAACGAAAGACTTTCTGTAGACTTTTATACTCCGTACTTATACTGTATTAAATGGATGACCAGCAACTTGAGGCCTTGGAAAAGCCCATGCACGTCTGGGAGTTCTCTGTGTGCTTCGTAACTTTTCGACCATAATCCACAGCGACAAACAAATATCGTCGATTGCCACGATTGAAAGGTTATATAAAACTAACGCTCTCCGGACTAAGAGTAACAGAAAAACAGAACAAGTTATAGCTTCTTGCTTCATGTTAATATTTCAAAACGCCAGCAAGTCGCAACATTGAGCGACGTTTTTAATTGCGAAATCAGTCGTGAGTGAAGCCGGCTAAATTTAAATGAAACCTGTCAACACTCTGACGAAGTATAA
>JAOEJI010299664.1:0-10801 GCA_025448255.1 Umimayanthus chanpuru | reverse complement strand
ACGTATTTACGATCAAAATTGGCAAACAAATAGACGCATTCATATAGATTCGTGAAGTTTATAACGTTAGCGTGACTTTCTGTTGCTGCCCTTCTTCCTGACTTGAATTGGCACGCAATCCCACAACAATGTTTAACACGCGTACGTGATAACTTTCATCATTCTAAAATCCCACTCGACAAGAGATTTCGCTGTCGACAACAGCTTTGGCTGTGTAGGTAGCGAATGGTAGTTAATTTTTATTTTCCCGGAAGCACGGAGTGCTCGCCATATTGTCGTTCGTGCGTGCAGCGCAGGCTGTAACCACGCTGTCATCTCCGTTTTAGCAGAACAAAATGCCTTTTAGCTTGAACAACAGGAAAAACTGATGCGTACGTGCGCGAGGCTGATTAGTACTCAAGTTCTGAGCACACCAAGAATTCGACTAAACTCTTTCGAGGTCATCAGAAAAGATTTTAATTCGATTTCAAGTATTGTTCTTTCGTCAAATTGATGATATATCTAAGGAGAAGCTTGAAGTTTCATAACCCAGGTGGAAGAGATCGTTAGTATCATTGTTTTAGTGTATTCAACAGATCCTGAAGCCCGGTCCTGAAGTAAGCCCGTGGAACGTGCGCGAAATCGCGCTATCGGACTGGGAAAGCACTTTATTTCGAATTGAACTTGCAATAATAAAATAGTTTGGGTGTCAGTTTCATTTTGGTTTTCGTATTTGTCTCTATTTGTCTCTTTAATTATGTGGCAACTACGAAAACAAAGTAATTTGAGTGAACCATAGTTTCCTCTACACTAAAAATACATCCAAACTTTATACCGTTGATGAGCCACTTAAAATAGACCCCACATGGCCCAATATCGCCTTCAACAACGGTTGACTTCTTTACTAGATATTGAACACGTAAAAAACACAACTCAAAAACTGATCAAATAGCCATACAGCTCTTCTCCGCCCCCTTGCTTCATATCATACAAAATTGTCTCGAATGATATCTTTGCGGATATCCTTGACAAATTCTTTTTGATTCTGTAAGACTGATGGAGATGGTCATGTGCGTTCGATCAACACGTGGCGGGTGCCAGAAGCGTATTCGAATCACCGACTCGCAACAAACGCAAGTGCTCAGCAGAAATTTAGACTAACGATAAATCAAATCCAGTGACGGCTAAATTGCCTTGTAAATAGAACGCTTTGGTTAAGTAAATTGACGGCTTCCTTTCAAACACAACATTGTGAAAAGATATTGCGCTCAAGATATAATGGTAAATGAACATCTGATCATGAGTATCACAAAGACTCAATTTCACTGTCATTATCTGTTGCTTTTTATGTACACCAAAATCTTTAAAAGACTCGAGATAAAAAAAAATAAACGCGGACTGTCCTTCGCATGCTCTGCAAGAAATCATAGAATTACCGCCAAACAGAACAGCGTTATACGTTAACAGGTCGGCAGTGCCGACTATTAATGAGCTGTTTCGAGCTGTTCACAACTTCTTCGCGCCAAGCTGCTAACTACATGTGCACTTCAACATGCTGAATTCAGGTTGGCACCAAACATAGCGAGTAACATCGAACAAGGCTCAAAACAGTTCAACTCGAATTAAAACCCTATACTCAAAACTGGCAGTGGGCTGGAGATAAAAAATTTGGGTAACAAAAAATGATTGATCTTTTTTAGAATTAAATCGTGGTTTTAAACATAGGTTACTGAGAAAAATCTAAATAAATAATTATCAGTCCAAAACACGCCGGAGAAAGTCATTAACTTGCTCATTGTTGTTCATGAACAACAAAAAGGGATTGGAAATTTAACCTGCCACGTATATGCGTCGAAACAAATATTTTGGTTTATTTTGATTCCGATAGAAATATTGGACCACATACGTGTACTACGATATCATGGATATTCACCGCTCGTTTTGATGATGGTTTTGATATTAATTCTTTATTATATTGCAAAGTCAAGATGATTCCTTTTGTACCTACTTCCTTTGAAAATTCCGCATTCTGGGCAGCTTTACGTCGAACAACGTATATTCACGTCATTTTTGAGTACTTTTACGTTTTGAAAGCTGGTTTTTGTGGTAACTTTGTGATACGTGCTGAAAGCATCTATAGTTAAACTGAGCGTTGAGAGAAGTTGAACGATTCATGCCCATTTTCGCACGCTGTGACGGTGGTTCTTTGCAATAAATGGTATAAATGTAGAGATGTCTGGATTTACTCTTTACTGGTGTGTTGTCGCGTTTGTTGTTATATCTGCGTGATTTTCCTGCTAAGAAGGTTTTAGCTTGGATCAAACCGAATTACACAAAAGCTGAAGGATTCAGTCGGCAGATTCTTTACGTGTCTTTATATTGGACATTTTATTCGAGTGCCTATACTTCGTCCAACGATGCCGATCACATTTGTCACGAAAAGCGTACCTGCTCATTTGCGGTTTCCTTGCCTTTTAAGAAGATAATTTGTGGTTAAACGATTCATTATTTTTCTACAAAATGATCGGATAGCCTTAAGTTTAAACCACGATCCTTTAACTGCTCCGTGCTAGAGATCTTATATCACTTCTGTATCGGCTCGAGCTTAGCCTTTGCTGAGAGCGAACGTCTTGGCGGAGACGAACAATTTTAGTCTCGCATCCAGAACATGAAAAACTAATTACATTTTTGTCTGCTTTCATCTGTCCAGCTTGCGCTGGTTGTACAGAAACAAAATTTTGGGCGGAATACTTGTTGCTTGTTTATTTGTAACTTTCTTGCAATACATGTATAGCCAGACAACGACTCCGCATAGTTAGGTATATTGCAAACAAGTTCAGTTCGTTTTTAATTTAGCAGTTGTTTGTATAGAACTGATATTGACAAACAGGAAAGATTCCTTAGTTCACTTCCGTTTCTTTCTTTTCACAGATTCCAACCAAATTCGATCACCATCGTCTTGGGGTTTTCACAGCCTCCCGGGCTTTTTGCCGGCTCACGCCCCCGCAGAATCCCCGGCTGTCAACCTGTCCGTGCCCTTGACTGCACTTCAAAACAACCTCCCGCCTCAGAAACCTCAAGTTAACTTACAAAACACTGGAGGAGGCATGCAGGTTCTCTCGCACATTTATTCTGATCCACGATTCCCGTTTCCTTTCCGCACATCGAACGCGACATCGGGTACACCAACAACTGCTGCCACTACTGCGAGTGGCTTGGCTCCGTCCATGAGTTCTATGGGGGGCTGTGCCCCGCCACATAACATGGAATCCTCGAATGCCGTGCTTTCAAACCCCTGTCAGCCATTGAACCCTTCAGCTAATCATACCATGATGAATAACTCTTTTATGAACAACGCCGCCCTAAATAACGGAGTCGTAAATAATGGACTGACCTTCCGACCCCAGCCATTTATTCCACAGGCCGCCATGACCGCGCCCAAAGTAAATATGCAGTTTACCCCAACTACTGCCACTTCAATGCTGGGACATGCACTGACTCCACAATATACGACATGCGCCTCCTTTCCGGTACCGAAGGCCATGCCGCTGATGAGTCAGAGTGCGGGCGGCATTGGATCGAGTAGCCCCAGATTTCCAATGGCGTCGTGTATGAGTACAGCTGGTGAGACGATTGTGTTAAGCTCGGTAGGCCCATATCACTCTCCTTCAAGAACCGATATTCCAGGAATGATGACCATTAAACAAGAACCTATAGCTGTAGGACCGTTAAACCATCACCAAGGGGGACTTGACGCCAATTCAAATGGCACTGCGGGTTCACCACTGTCGGAAAGAAATGGCACCTCCACTCCCAAGGGAGTATGGAGACCTTACTAGTGTGGTGTTAGTTCGCGGTTGAGGTTTTACAGTAGGGAACAAAGGCTGAAAAAGATAAGGACAGCAAAACTGGTTGAAATTCGACGTTTGGTCATTTTTAAAGTGACGTTGTGTTATTAAGTTCAGTTGTCCGTTTCTCCGCTGTTTCTGCACCCATTCATTTAGATATCACTATCAGGGCGTTGGTACCACGGAAATTGAATAAGTTCCAGAAATGAAGGGTTCAAGAAACATTTCATTCAGTTGGCCGAAGTCTTGGCCGCAAGCTCAGTGAACTCTGGAGACGACATTAATTGCCATTTGGGTGAAATTTGTTCTCGTTTCAACGGACTATACAAAATAATCATGTTGGCGCACACAGTCAGCGGAGACGGTGATTTTCAAAGATTAAATAGTTTGAATTCCCTTTGCAGCGGATAAATTAATGCAAAGGATAAGCAAAGGAAATGCGAACGTTTAAGATAAAGTAAAAGTACTGAAATAATTGGAACATTATCTGCAAACGGAGTGTAAATATAAATATATATAGATATACGAACACTGAAAAAAGGATGTTCAATAATTATTTATTATAAAGTATAAAGTAAGACCAGTCGTTCAAAGTGGCGTCTGCATAGTGATGTGGCTGTAGATATGAATTCCTGAACTGACAGACAACCAAGGTAAACTTCCTCTGAAGTAAGACTAACGGGCTTATTAAAGTCTGCAAATTTTCGACACCAATCATATAGATTATAGGTTATACTTGTGATATTTTTTGAATTTTTTTAAAATATTTTTTATTAATATTTTTATTGCTTGTCTTGAATTCGGTTCTCAGTACCTCGTGTGGATGGTTTCCTTTTGCGTTGTATCAGTAAGTAGTTTGTGCAGAAGGTTGAAAGCTAGCCTACATACTGTAGTCTGTATAGCATCCAGGCGACACTGCTGTGATGGCGCCAATTTGAACACTGATCTATAGAATGGCACTTGCCTCCACCTGGCAACTACCACGACAAGGCGAACAAGGACTGAAAAAAGTCAGCTAAGTTATTAAGTGCAAGCAGCTTGCAAAGCATTGCGCCTTTATTTAAGTAATTGAGAAAGTATTTGAAATTTTATATCGAGAGTGCATACGTTTCATGCTTGAAATTAAAGCCACAAAATTTTGACATTGTTTGCAATATTTGCTTTCTAATTTTTCACACAATCAGGCCAAGGTTTGTCTTCGTATTATGGCAAATTTTTCAGTGTCTTAAAACATATTTCCCTTGCCATTTCGTCGTATTTATGCTTTGACAATATTATATACCATTGAACTTCACAGTTAGTTTAATTTTTTCCTTGATACATATCGAGAACCTATCGTGAGAAAGTTTCTAGTAACTGGTAAATCACAAATTATCACGATGAAACGCAAATATTAAACTGAAGACTTGAAACACTAACTTGAGGTGTCTGAATTGTTGGTTGTTAATACTAGGAAACTGCTCGTTGGGGGCCAACCATCAGTAGATTTAGGGAGAGGAGTGAAGGACTTTAGATTAACTTTTTATTTTCGGCTATAATTTTTTTTTCGCATCCTTATACATCTTCTTTAAAATCCTGGAAATTTCAAGATGTGCAAACATTTCTTTTTCACCTTGTACGTCGCGCAATTACTTTTTTTATAATTTCTTCCGCCCCTTCCCCCACGAAATCCTGAACAAGTTATCAAATTAGCTTCAAATTCTTCTTGATAGAGTTAAGGTAAGTAGGTGGGTAAAAATGTTGGAACTGATAAACGAAAGTCGCGTATATTCGCCCCATTATTTAATGTTCAGTGGTACTAAATCAATCTTAAAGTTAAAGGGGAAGAGATTTATTAAAAAAAAAAGGGGGGGGGGGGGCTTTGCATATTTTGTACTTGAAGGTTCAAGTCAAATATTTCTTGTATACTGGGTAGGTTGTACAACTTGTCGGTTGTAATAAAAAAAACATAAACGTAGTTTGCGTGGAACATAAAAATATTAAAAGCAGAAAGACGACGTTTAAACACGTTTTTATTAAGGAATCTTTAGAGCAACAAGAACAACCTGAAAACAGGACCAAAATGTTCAGAAATTTTAAAAGATGATTTACGGTATACTGCATGACAAGGTTAAGTTTGGCCTCGAATCGAACTACTACAGTATTGAAAAGTTTTTTTATAGTTATGTATAAGACTGGAAGCGCTATCTGGGCAACAACAATTCTGGATAATGCTTTCAATTTCATCTTTAAAAGAGTACGAGTGGGCGATAGTTATGAATCACTGAGACGAGTGAGAAAAACAGGGATGTTTGTTATGTGAATACAAATGCTACGGATTCCGCAATTGTGAGGATGTAACGGGCTGCATCGAAGACGCGGGGTAGCTGATCGGTGTTCGTATAACGTCTTCGCTGGTTATAGAGAAATCTATTAGAGCTGATGAAATAGAACGTAGGGTTTGTCTTAATAACGTGAAGAGAAAAACAATTCCTGAACTAAAGTTTTGACGTATGAGAAATGAGCAAAAGTGGACTCTTGTAAGAATACGTGATGGTGAAAAGGAGAGCAGGAAGATGGCGAGGGTCTACAGGAATTCACTCGCATTGCCCTTGGAAAGGAAAGACAACGTCTGTGACTTCCCACTCGTTATGGCTATTTACAGCTTGTTAAACAGCGGGTGGAGGAGCATTTCTGGTTTTAAAATACTCAAAAGAAAACTAACATCTCCAGGCGCACTGCGATTGAAAATACACCCTTCGCCCCCTCAGTTCCGACATTCGTGTAAAATTAAAGGTCACATTGAAGACCTCTCAGTTATTGTCTTTAAATCGATTCATATCTCGCCAAACGGCAAGGCATTGAAACGCAGGCCTACGAAGACAACTTTTTGTATCTATGGTTATAATGATTCACAACTCGCACAAGTCCAGAAAAGAGAAAATTGAAAGTGAAACTCTGCTGTCACCGAGTTGAACACATCCAAACGTAAGTACACGATTGGATCATAAAGTTGACTATAACTTCCCAATTTGTAATTAATGGTTCAGTCCTACGCCGAGTCTGCCAGCTCAGTGCTAGTTGCTAGTTGTGTTTCACTGAACTAAAATTTAACCTCAAATATTTCCCATCCCGATCCGTTTCTTATCATTCTCTTAAAGAACGATTGAAAACCGTCCAATCTGAAGAAGCTGAAGTCGATAAATAAGGCCTGAGACCATCTGTACCGTCTTATTTCATAGTACTTTACAGCTATAATAAGTGACGATCACGCTATCAGTAGCTAAACCATGCTGTGCTAAACCGCAGTCTCTATGAAGAGAAGTGAATTTGCGAGTTACTAATAAGCGGTCTATGGCTTTCACGGTACCTTTTAAAAGTGAGAGGCGTTGATGAGATTATTGGATTTATATGGTCCGTCTGGTGAAGCCTGCCATACTTCTTTCCCACGTAAAATTCAGTGGCACAATCGCAAAAAGGGCAATTCAAATTTTATCTCAAACAAAACAAAAAAGTAAAAATGAAGAGGCTAATGCTGCCTTGCATTTCATTTTAAATCTAACATGAACCCATAATTCTTAACTAATCAGTGAAAAATCTTCGCAAATTTGACTGAAGACGCTACTTTCTTGCAAATTGAATACCTGATCTCTGACTTTGCTCGCATCTTGGGCAGTTCGGTTTTAAAAATACGATATCGAAATCCGTAAGGTGACGGCATTAAGAATTGTTCAATCCCACGTTCTATCAGATTGTTGAAACAACATGTTTTAACTCAAAAATGATCTAATAACGTGTGTCCAACATTTTTTATGTTTATATTAGTTTAGTTTCCTTTCGTTGGATAAATCTGGTGACAAACCTTGCACGTTGAAATTGAAGTACCAAATAAAATTTCCGGCAATGGAATACTCTAAAATCCGAACACAGATAATTAAAATGACTGTAATGCTTCAAAAACTGAATATAGGACAGAGCCTCTAATAAAACTGATGCTTATTTGAACTGGCTGGCGAAAGTATTGTTTTGCTGTCCTTTCAGTTTATGGAGGCGGTCGAAGGGCTGTTGAAACGCCGTCTCAAGTTTGATAGACTGATTATATTGGTTAGCGATGTCCGTCCAAATCAAAGGTAAAAACGTGATCGTTTTTCGCTTCATTAACGTAGTTTACTTCAGACTTGTTGTTATGTACTACAAGTGCCAGAGGGCAGTAGTTGTTTTCCATTGTTGTCCAAAATTCCAAACTGCCGACACAGAAGAACTTTGCCTTGACACTGACTGACTCAAAAAGACTACAATGGCATTTGAGATGGTTATCTAGCTCGAGTTTATCGTTCAACATATGACAGAGACGTATCCCCTTCTGTACTCAATTTACATTTTTCAGAAATGCCAAACGTGGCCTGATTAAGAAAATAGACTCAGTTGATCAAGAGAATACATATCAGTACCCTGATCCCTTTTGAAGTGAATCGTGATAATATTCATGTTCAGCCAGGTTTGAGGCACTGAACTGCACTACAAGTATTGCTGAAGCTTTGAACTATTAAACATGCGCCAAGAAAAGGACTGAAAGTTTGTTAATTTTCTTGAACTTTTGTTAATCAGTCTTACTATAGTCAGTCCCGTGTCATATTTATGCCCAGTTAGTGATAAATTGATCGATTCAGCTATGATGGTTTCTCAGGAGAGCATCAGCTTGCTCTAAAGACTAAACGAATTACTGTCCAGTCTCCTTTCGCACTTACTCTAACTTAAAATATTGTTTAACTTTATCTACTGGTTGAGACGTTTGTAGTTACTACTCGGCTGGTAGTTTTAATGGCATTGCATTGATGCCTAGTCCCCATTCTTGCAATTTATACACATCAAGTATCGTCTGCCACAATCTTGAAATCACTGATGTCACATGTCCGTAAAGAAAACTGGTTATACAGCACATTTGTTTGCCATGCAAATTTTCAGAACGGCTAAGACTAAAGTGCATTCCTTTATAAAAAAAAATAGGAATATATCTTATGTTATATCTGATGACAAATAGAATATCTTATTATCACAGGTTCTTACTCCATAGTATAATTAAAACATCACCAAAAAATGGTTCAACCGTCCCATTGGCATTTTTGATTAAAGAAATACTGGTATTTCTGCCGTAATCAGTTAATGGTTAAAATATGTAAAGTATCTCTTGGTTTGTTACCATAGAGTTTGATCCTCAATGCTGGTCTACATGTTCTAAAATATAAGTTGCTAACAACAATAAGATAGCTTAGTTTAGATTCGTTCTAGAATTAAAATGAAAACTTTATATTCGGACTCTTTAGTGCTTTATATTGTTCGATATCACAGTAACGTATAACCTAGGTGGTGATACATGTTTTTGACCATCATTTTGTCTGTAAATCAAGCGGTTCTTTGTTAACGGTTTCGCCCTGTTAAATATTGTAGTCTATTTATAATACCAACAGACCGTCGGGTCAAACCGAGTGGGATATGCCATATGGTTATGAAGAAAAGAACGTTTAATGTATCAAGCGATGCACATGATTGTGTGTGCGATCCCCGAGTTGGGAATCTTGCTTCACAAACAAATTATCTGCCAAATCGTTCAGTCGTGATGTGCTTAGATGTTTAGAAGGAAGACAAGATTAAGCACCAAGCCCTTATTGTACTACCTGGCACAACCATGCATTCTTAAAATGCTGACACAAAACTATACCAATATCACCCAATTCTAAAATAGTTTTCTTGTTTGTTACATACATGTAAATAGTTCGAAAATTATAACTTATAAATTCGAAAGAATTTAATTCTATGTATTAAACACTCACATCTCTATTTTCTATTTTGAAAATACGCTTATCAACAACCAATACTTCATCTCCCGTCCTCGGAAGCTAAGGGGCGATGGTACGTCATAATCATGAGGGATATTGGCCGGGGATGGATCCGATGATCCTTGGAACTTCGATATCAATATATCGGATTCAAAAACATGAATACTATTGTTTTCACAACATAAAATATTTTTGAAAACATGTTTTGACAAAAAGCAATTACTATATAGTAAGGAGCTGAAGTGATCACATGCGCATCATATGAAAGAAAACTTCCACCATGTCAATATAACCATGATATAACGAACAATCTTTCAAAACAACCTACTTTACTTTTGAGTTCTATAACAGTGCACATTTTGTAAAACTGTACTAACCCGAAAGAGTTTTTCCCAAATAAAGTGGTTTTCAGAAATGACTAAGGTTATATAATAGCTTTGTGCTGCTCGAGCGTGTGTTCACATTTGAGCGAAAGAAAGTTTTGTGTAACAACTGCCAAAAATATTAAAACAACTGTTTGTGTTCTTGCACTTAGGTTAACTACAAATAAACAAACGTTTATTATTTTAAAATGCAAATTAAAAGTATTTTTACTCGTTGAACAATAGTTCCACTTAAAAAGTCACTCAAGTGTGCTGACTCATACTTTTAAAATAGTTTCCAAACCGCTTTACTCTAGTTTAATAACTACATGTACAACGATAAACTGATTTTGACTAAATAAACTTTTAAGCCATTATTAAATTTGGACACACAGATGATTCACTAGAATCAGAACAAAATCTCTTTTGATGTTTGACTTTCAAATATTGCATTTGTAACGCTAACAAAAGTAGGCCCATCTGAAGATTTTTTCTAGGTCTATTATCGTTAAGTGGGATGATCAAGAAACAAATTTAGTACTCTAACTTTTATTAAATGAGATATTACGTCGTTTTTTAAAAAATACGATTCTAATTGGGCTTAATTAGCAAAATCAAGAATCGATGATATGGACGTAATAAGTATAGAAGAGCAATGTGTAAACAAAAGTACATGGTGAAAAACAGTCACTTTAACAAAAAGAACAAGACGAAAATATCAAAAAGGAGTGACTATGATAGGAAAGTTAAGTGTCCTTATACTCAGGGTGTTCCTGCGTCTTACACTATTGGAATA
>JAOEJI010299553.1:0-11574 GCA_025448255.1 Umimayanthus chanpuru | reverse complement strand
GGGTAGAGGTGGACGTTAAGAAAATTAACTCTTGAAACAAGAAGAAAACGAATAAAAACGTTCTTGAAGGATAAAGCATTCTGGTAACTGGCTGTTTCAAAGCAAATACAGCACGGTCGTATCCCTAAACTGAATAAAGCGAATTAAATATCAAAATGTCAGAAATCAAACTTGGTCTTGGACATGAATTCCCTATACATGTATGTCCCGTTCTATAAATGAAAACTATAAGTCTTTTATCAATTGCACAACATGATTAATAGGGTCTGGTCGAATGATTTGTTATAAAGCTTGAGTTGTGTTGGAAAATGATTTATAAAGACATCGATTGACACTTCACAACTCATCAAGGTACAGTATGTAATACAGCAAACTTTTATCAAGTGCAAGCATGATCGTACTGCAATTCGCAATAGATTTGCAGAATGTTTTTGATCATTATTTCTTGGTTTTGGACATAAAAATATACATCCAGGTAGAGAAATGTAACTATATTTACATAGCGTATTCTATCATTTAAAAAGGAAATATCGAGTGGACATTAAGGAGGGTGGGGGGAGTGGGTTGGACCTTAATGTCCATTGGATGTTATGCATTAACAAATCAATTTTCCTACGGCCCCTTACAAAAGTCGTCAGTTTGCAATGTAAAATTAAAACACCAACAGACAAAGCCCAAAGGTACAATTTTTGTGATTAAAAGAACAAGAATGAACTGGTACATTTATCAATGACATTCAGTGATCCATCTACAAATCTGATAGAGTTTTAGGACTCAACTGAGAGCCAAATGTATCACTAGAATCTATGAGTCCAAAGCCAGTTCAGTGAGTTCCATACATGTACGTACCAAAGTTAAGTGTTATTCAGCAAAGAGCGAAAGGTCATTTGGTGTTTTCAAAGAATGACAAGAGTTGTTTTTTGGAAGTTTCTAGAGCAGGCTTCTTTGGAGACCCCATTTCTATCCTTGTGCTCCATAATTTATACTTTGCAGTTGAAGTTTAGTACATGTATACAAAAGTTTTTCTCTCATTTTCAATCTATGAATACAGTGTACATTGTCAGACATATAATGATGCTGTATATAGCTCGTATGAAGAGGACCACAACTCTGTTATTGTGTCACTCAAGAAAAATAATATGATAATCATAGATTAAAATTAAACTAATAGAAAGGGTTCAGAGTCAATTAACATTAGCTTTGGCTTTCCTCTGCTGACATTGTTTCTTTCCTCCGTTGACGTTGCCAGAGACAGCTTCAGTGGCAGATCATTGGACCCCCTGTTATTAAAATTAGGGGTTCATTTGTGCTAATGAATATAAATAAATTATTAGTGAATATACATTAAAAATCCACTCAGTAAAAGAGTGCTCAATACACTGGAGGTGTAGAGTGAATAAAACAATATAATGGAAAGATGGGTATAACATTTTAAAAACCGTAACTCAGAGTTGCACACTCCATGGTGATCTTCAGACTAAAAGTATTTTCGATCAGCGGGGTTTAAAATTACAAGAGTAAAATTTATTCTAGTGTCAACATTTGCTTATTAAAATTTTCACTTCTGTTGTTTAAAATGTTCTTTTTGTCCAGGAAATTTAAAACGCCCATCTTCTCAGCCAAGCATAAATTTCAATTTCTTAATCCAGTTTTGTATGCCTTTGCACGTTTAACAATTGACCATTTGATGGTGAACTCCTTGTTTGCATCCCTTAATTCCCAGGTGTGTTTTGACAATGTTTTGTTGTTTGCAAATTTTCTGTGTCTGAGAGGTGAGCTGTGGCTGTTGAATCTGGATTTAAACTACATGTGGTGCTCAGTTATTCCTATGTACTGTAGGTTTTGGGTTCATTGCTGGGGGGGTGATGATTTCTGCCTTGTAGACGAGGTTGTCCGTGAGACATGTACGCCATTGAGAGGACACAGGTTTTCTTGTGACAGTTGCAGGTCTTTTCAGGGTCCTCTTTTGTGGGTCTCAAAATTTTGTTTTGTCGCTTTATGATACTAGTCATGTTCTCCATGCAGCTGTTATAATAGATTATTATTAAAAATATTATTATTGTTATTGTTATTATATCTGCTGGATTTGGGGGGTCCTCTTTAACATTCATGAATTTTCTTTTGTTTTGTTTTTTAAGTTAATTTTCAAAACATGTTGTCTGTTGCTATTTGTTTATAAATTTGAACTTAAATACTGCAAGATTTGACAGTATTTTTTTATTTTATCTTTTTATTATAAGAAAGATATAAATGTAAAAAATGTACATATTGCAATAAGGAATAAAATATCTGAATACTAAATATCTAATGACTAAAGTACAGGAATGGTCTAAAATACAGTCCCTAGAATACTAAAATGCTAAATTAAACAGATGTGTCTTCAAGCAAAAATTACTTTGAATGTGAAAAAACATTTTGCTGGTGCTTAGTCTTGTTGCAGAAATAAAATTCGCCTACAAGTTCATAAAACTGCTGGCAATTGCAAATAGCCTGCAGCTATTTTGAACCCAGCATGATTATTAGCTAGAACTGGGATGAGACATGGATGATCAAGACAAAGTGAATGAAACAGGACATTGCTTTGATGTTTTGTTTGTTTGACTACTCATTCCAAGTGGTTTTTGCAGGAAGTCAACAAAGACCTTTTATAGTTAAAGCATGAGTTCTTGTTAGGTGCCTCGTAACTCAACAATTTGAAACTACTCTGTGTCCACTCTGTGTCCATTTGAACACAATGATGTTTTGTTTTTGAATCCGAAACAAAAACGTTGCATCCCACACAGATTCCAGTTGCCTGAGATTTAAGGTGTCTAGTACACTATCGAAGTTCTCAAAGGGGCCAGACTCTTACAGTATTTAGTGTCAAACTCAACATTAAGTAACATTGTTTTATTTATTTCAATTGGTCAGTTTCTTTTTACAGTGCTTTTGAAATAAGGAAGCAAATAAAATGCTTAATTTTTGTTTTATTTTTTGAAGTACATGTATCTGGCCTCAGACCCAAGGCAATTGACATTTCTAAATAATATTGTTCTGGGACAACTTTGCATTTTTGTAGCCATGTTGTTAGTTTCTCCCAAATACATGTAAGGTAATTTCTCTGCAGAACAAGAGAAGGTGGGTCAGGTTCGCTGAGTAGGTTTTGCCTATTTTCTGATAGGTGGTCCAAGTTTCACATCCACAGAGAAGGGTGGTTAGGACTGCTGCCTTGAACATATTAACTTTGTTGCATAGTTTAGCATTGTGCATGCCCCACAGTCTTTGCCTTAGCCTCTTTAAAGTGTTGACGGATGACCTGCACATGAATGGATTATAGTGAGATTAGTGTGTGTGCTCCCAGTCTCACTCTCTTGACTTGTCTAACACGTGTCATAATTGATATGTTATCTAGTGCAAGGATATGCCATTAGATGAGTGACATGTTAAAAATGTATTATGATAAATGTATTCTTTCAATAGAGACAGCCCTATACATGTACTGTAGTATTGTAATTATAAAAATTTAAAAAAATCTTACTGTATATTTCAGAACCTGTGTTGCATGTTGTGTGCACTACAGTAGGACTGTACATTGGCTACCTTGGCCATAGGTTTGAGGAAACTGCTGAGGGGCGGTACAAGGAAATGATTAAAACACACAAGAATGCTCCTTGGTTTCCCAAAGGACAGCTCCTTGCTGAACGGTATGCCCGAGAAAAAGGAGTTTTAGAAGGTAAACATACTAAATATTGTATACATCCCTAGACATACTCACTAATCCCCAGGACTCAGGGTAAGCCATGCTCTCCCCAGGATAAAATTTCTCATTGGGTTACATGTAAATTGTACTGTTTGAAGCCATGATAGGTGTATCCTTGGAATAGATCACACTAACACAGGGATAGACTTTAACCCAACAATATCCACATACTACTGTTTCTTCGTTGTGAAATATTATAAACATCAATAGTAAATTTGGCTGCCTCAAATACAGAAAACACTTCTGTCATTACACATACTGTCATGTACTGTACCTGCTTCTAACTTAAAATAATTAAATCAAAACTTCGACTTCAAATAATAAGTCTGAGTCTTTCCTCACAAAGGAAAGAAAATATATAAATTAAAATTATTGAATCATAGTTACTGTATTAAATTCCTTTTTTAATAATTGAATTGCTCTAAATTGGCAGACATTTAATCAAGTCGAAAAGGTAAAAGTGATTATGCAGCATATGAATTGTAAACAAAACGAGAAATAAACTTAACTGAATAGCTCTCAGAGTCGATCTTCTGTCCATGGCACATCTTTAAATAATTATTTGCTGACGTATAATACAATAGACCATAGTTGACTATGGTTATGTGGCACTGGCCGATTATGAGGAAGATTATCACAGAAATATGATAATAATAATTGACTAGAGACTTGGCTAACATGTAGGTCCTGATAGGCTGGTTTATGCTGTCAATAAAACATTGAAAACCCCCAAACTTGCATAAAAATTTCATAGGTATACTTTAAATAGCTGTAAAAGCTATTATTGGAACTGCCATGAGATGTTCTATTTGCTTGTTTGAAGTTTGACAAGATTTGCTCGATTTGGGGGACATGCCCAGAAGCCAAAAACTTGTTTGTGATGAAATCCTGATTTTTTCCCTTGCTTGCATTGCCTTTGCTCATCTTTCCTGTTTAAACTTTGATACAAACGATTTTGATTTACTGTAGCTCTAGAAAGTATGCTTGCAGTTGAGCAAAAGGGAATGGCTGTTTGGTCAACAAAATTTTCTCCTGATTTTTCGTTAAACATTTGATAGACTTTCTGCCTTAGCTCTGGCAATTCTTGCAAAGATCTTACCATACTACATGTACAACACATGGAAGCATGTGAAAGTTTCTGACGCCAAAACTGATGACGTCAGACTTGGACACCCTCAGTAATTGTGTCTAGATACATTTCATGATTGACGGGTTAATCGTAGATTTTATAATTTTTAGAAAAAGTATCAATGTATTGAATTTTTTGTTTCACGTGTGATTGACATTGTAGCTTTATGACTACTGTACACCTACTGTTACATGTGCCTTGGCCAAATGGACTCTCACAAGTTGACAATAGCAGTCGGCACTTTGTTTGGTAACCAAAATTTGCAACCAAATTGCAAATCCAGTCTTCTGAGCTTTATAACTACTGTACAAAACTGTGAAAAACCTATTATTGTTGGATCTTTATGTACAAACAAGAACATCAACTTACATGTAAGTTTGCTATTAATTTCAGATGATGAAGGAGGGGAGGAAGAGTGAACTGCTGATGTGAACTTGGTGGTAACAGTTGGTGGTGTTTGTCAATGCAAATCTGTGTTAATTTGTGCTGGAATGAATCTAAAGTTTCTGTCTTGTATCCGGAAAAATTAAGGATATGATCAAGTTAAGAAAGCGGAATTCAGTCTGATGTTCAGTTGTAATTCAAAGCAGATTTGAAAAACCTATCTTTTGTAAATAAAGTTGAAAGGATAGTAAGTTATTCTTAATGACTGTGCACCTCAAATTACAATTGTAATGAACAAGTAAAATCTTTACCCAAGTAAGATCTAAGTTTTCCGGGCATCAAACTAATCGCCAAGCATGGCTCAAGATTAGGCTGCCTGCCTCTAAATGTATTTTTATCATTTTTTAATTATTTTTGTTTTTTGGAAGGGACTCATTTTTGATGAGTTCTGCATCATTAAAAAGTTGTTGGATAAGAAATACAGGTTGTTGTAGGGTAGTTTAACATTAAGGATGCCTATACAATAACAATTTCTGTTTGAAAGGGAGGTTGAGTGGGGATAATAGAGGATCATAGAATATTTAAAAACGGTTCACTACGGATTTAGAGGCTCATGTAAATCTTCAATAAGAACAAGGATTCTTGGGGCACTTTCGATTTCTCAAGCAGAATAAAGTTTCTTACATGTAAGGGAACTTTCTGGTAGAATAAGGATTCCTTCATGTAGGGGGACTTTCAGGTTGTACAAGGATTCTTGTAAACCTGTAGGGGGACTTTCTGGTAGAATAAGGATTCTTATATAAAAAGGGAGTCTCTGGTAGAATAAGGATTCAGTAGTGTATAGGTGCGGGGTCTGACGCAAATCTGAGTGAAGCCATATAATAAATAAATCCTCTGGACATTCGCCTATTCCCTGTGAAGCCCTTTTAAGATCCTCCATTCGCCTATTCCCTGAGAAATCATCTAAAAATCCTTGATCTGCCTATTCTCTGTGAAATTTTTGTGAAAATGTGGTTTTGCGCCAGAAAGTGAAGACTTAAAGAAATATTTTTGGATATAATAAAAGCCCATGGTTTTGTTCGGCGAAAAAACAGCCAAAGAGTCGAGAGAAATAGCTCGAAAACTTGGTATCAAAGGATATCAAAGGATGCGAAAGGCAGAGTTTGTTTCTTCTGAGCTAGTTCCAGATCTTCCTATCCCTGGGTCGCGAAGTGCTACTTCTCAAAATGTTATGGATCAATCTGCTTTTGGAATTGGTGTCCCAATACTCCCTACGTGTACACTTAACGAGGCTCATCTCTTGTTAAATCATCGATTCATTTGGTGAAAGTATAGGCACGAAAAGTATCGTCAAAGCTCGGCAAATTTGCGGATTGGTTCTTGTCCTACGTTCTCGAATCTATCAAGAGGCCATTGAACGAACGTGTGTTGAGAAGTTGAAGAGGGAAGTTGAAGTTATCTATGAAAAGGTATTCAAGAAATTCAGAGTTTACAAGTTAGAAACAGCTCTGAAAGGTTACTTCATGACATTCAGGGTTGATGGTCGACCGAGATATGACTCTGAATTGTTTATAAGGGCTGTGAGGCAGGATATGGTTAACCTTATTGGTGAACAGGCCAAACCGCTGAAGCTAGTTTTAACAGGCTCGTTTGAGAAGCCGCATCTTCTGAAGGTGGAGCCGTCCATTGTGAAAGAGGGTTACTTTCATTTTCCAAATGAGGTTGCCTCAATAACCACAGAGATTTCGGAGGTGTACATGTACGATATCATGCAGGAGAGGATTTTTGAGCGTATTGGACGTTTTCAGAGAGGGTGGAGTGGTTGGGTTTTCGAGAAGATAATACTCCTCGACATTAATATCAATAAGTATAAACCAATGTCAGGGTCGTCATATATTGAACTCCTAAAGATATTAGCCAAAATAGCTATCATCAACGTACGAAATGAGACTGATAATGAGTGCTTAAAGTGGGCAATCACTTCAGCGATATATCCTCGAGATAAGGACCCACAAAGACTTAATCATGAGTTGCGCGCCAACGCAGGAAGTTCAGACTGGAAAGATATTTCTTTCCCAAATACTTGGAAAGATATCACTAAGTTTGAAAAGCAAAATCCGTACAAGGTGAATGTGTTTGGGTATAAAAGAGATGTGTATCCGCTCAGGGTGGGTAGCTTTCAGGAAGAGGATGGGTGTAGAAATAGAATGGTTATATAAATTTGTTGTTGATATCAGATGGCAAACAACAACGTTATTACTCGGCCCGGAGGGAGCCGAGTTGAGGTTTCGACGACTGTTTGTTTTTTTGTTTTGGTAGTGTCGAGGGCTGATGCGCATGCGTCACGACGTGCCAGAAATAGGGATGAAAGATGATCTTACCTTTTCGGCCATAGCCCACAGCGACAAACAAATATCCCGGCAAATATAGACTACCGTGCCAGAAATAGAACCTACTAGACGTAATGTCGCGCTAAATGCTGATATACTGCACCGGTTGAGAAGTTAGGCCTAAGAACTAGATAAATTGCTTAGTGACTGTGTAGTTGAACACTTCACAAATGCTCACAAAGTGATTCAAGTAGGGCGAGTGTAAGAAATAGGAGTCACGTTCACATTACGTTAGTTACATAACATTTTTCTATTATCACGAGCCACACTAGTTACATAACAATTTCTATTATTATCTTTTGAAATGTGATAACCCGTTTTAACTAAAGAATCTAGCATGTAGAAAATCAGAACAGAACCAAATTACTCTGAAGAAGGTTGCGGTTGCAATCGAAAATTCAATTTTTAAAAAATATTTCTAAAGAAGATTTAAATCAGATGATATACAACGTTTTTTAAAAAACATTTATTATCATGATGACTGATCGCCTCGCAAACATAGAATTAAAACGTGTAAACAATAAATTTGCGAGTTTATTATTACGATTTCTTACAGCTTTAAAGCTTACTAGCTTTATGAAAGCTAGTTTATATGATATAAGATTTGTAGTGAACAAGGGAGATCGAAGTATACGTTGTTTCAACTGGAAGACTAGTTTAAAAAAAACTTTTTTCTGCGTTGGCGAGTACTAAAGCTGAATACGGCTTTCCTTTTTGACCGGAAATTCACGTGTAGCACGCCCCGGCAAAACTTAAGGCCGCAAACAATCGCAAGTGACAAATTCCTGTCAGAGTGCTCGACTAGCGCGCTAATAGTTTCGAGACACTCGCATGCGTCAAGGGAGATCAGACGTGTGATGAAAGATGGTTATCTTTCCTTTTTGAGCGGAAAAAATTCACGTGTAGCACGTCCCGGCAAAGGCCGCAAACAATCACAAGTGACAGATTCCTGTACGATTTGTAGTGAACAAGGGATATCGAAGTATAGGTTGTTTCAGTCAATTAAGAAACGAATCTAAGCATACGGCAAGGTCCGGGCCGAGTTGGGCTGTTAATACAGCCTCTTGTTGGATAAAGAATAGGAGCAGGCTTATTTCATCACAGGTGAGTAAACATAAGGGCCGAAGACATTTTTGCTTGAGGTGTATGAATTCGTTCTAAACTAAAAAATGGTTGGAAAGACATAGTGAGTATTGTTCGCAGCATGACTTTGTGAAAACTGTTATTCCAAGGAAAGAGATCGAGTTGGAAGATGGGACTAAGAAGAAAGTACCACGTTTCTTGAGGTTCAACAATTACAACAGATCTATGAGGGTTCCTTTCGTGATTTATGCGGATTTTGAGTGTTCTACTGAACCGATTGATTCGTGTCAACCAGATTTAGGAGGGAATTACAGGAGACGATACAAAAACACACGCCTTCAGGATTTTGTTATTATATCAAGTGTTTTGATGATACAATTTTCGAACCCTGCTTGGTTAGTCGAACGAAGCGCAGAGAGGATGAGGATATCTCATGAACTTTTACGGAATGTATTGAACGAGAAGTCAAGTATATTTATGACAAGTTTAAGTATAAGAAGGATATAATCATCACCAAGTCTGGCAAGGAGACCTATGGGAAAGCTACTCATTGTCATATTTGTGAGGGTGAATTCCAAGAAGGCGATACGATAGTGCGTGATCATTGTCATCTTATAGGGAAATTTAGAGGCGCTACCCACAAACGTTGTAGTTTAGAGTATAAAGTACCAAAATTTACCCCTGTGGTATTCCATAATTTAGCAGGATATGATGCCTATCTTTTTATCAAGAATCTTGGTGTAACTGAAGGAAAGAAAAATTGTATTTCAAACGAAGAGAAATACATCTCATTTACAAAGAGGATACTTGTTGATACATACAAGAAGAAAGGAAAGAATAAGGAGGTGAAAGTCTTCCGTGAGATAAGGTTTATTGATAGTTTCGAGTTCGTGGCGTCCAGTCTTGATATACTTGTCAGTAATCTTGAGAAAGAAAAGTTTGAGAATGATACAAAAAAATATCGAGGCGAGCCTCTTGAACGTCTTTTGAGAAAGGGTGTTTATTCGTATGATTACGTAAATTGTAATTACAAAAGAAATCTCTTACTCGAAACTTGATAACTCCCATATTTCCGATGAAGATCACCGACGTGCACAAAATGAGGCAGTTCCATGATCTCTGTCTTTCATCCGATGTTCTTCTTCTTGCTGATATTTTGAAAATTTCAGAAATGTTTGTCAAGAGAATTATGGGTTGGATCCTGCTTGGTACTACACGTCTCCAGTCTTGCTTGGGATACCGCATTAAAGTGGACGGGAGTCGAACTTGAGTTGTTGAGGGATCCGGACATGTTGCTAATGTTTGAGCGGGAAATTCGAGGCGGGGTATCAATGATACCTAAACGGCATGGCAAGGCGAATAATCCTTATATGGTACAAGAGTACGAGCAAAATCTCCCGACGAAATATATGCCCTACTTGGACGCAAATAATCTTTACGGTTGGGCAATGAGTAAACACCTCCCGACCCATGGTTTCAGGTGGATGATTAAACAAGAACTCAAGAATTGGAGAAAGCACCTTGTGTCCTCGAAGTGGACCTGAAATATCCAACACATCTTCATGGCTTCCACAATGATTATCATCTTGCACCAGAGAGAATGTTTATCAAAAAGGTCGAGAAACTTACACCAAATCTGAATGACAAGCGGAAGTATGTCATTCACTATGAAAATGTAAAATTATAGAGTTTGTGACTCGTCATCACGAAAATTCATCGTGGAATAAAGTTTGAAAAGAAACCTTGGTTGAAACAATACATTGATCTGAATACGAGGTTGAGAACTGCAACGACAACAGACTTTGAGAAGGATTTTTTTAAACTCATGAATAACTCTGTGTTCGGCAAGACAATGGAGAACATCAGGAATCGGGTTGATATTCGCTTGATTACCTCTGAAGAGGCCGCACGCAAGTTGTTGTCGAAACCAGATTTACACCATCGCACGATATTTCCTGAGAATCTTGTGGCAGTTCATATGAGGAAGACCAAGTTGATCTTCAATAAACCTGTCTATCTCGGAATGTGTATGCTTGATCTCAGCAAAACGTTGATGTATGATTTTTATTACAATTATATGAAATCAAAGTAAGGAAGAAAAGCAAAGCTTTTATTCACAGATACTGATTCTTTGATGTATGAGATTGAAACGGAAGATTTCTACAAGAATATTTCCTCAGATGTTTAAGCATAATTAGACACGAGCAATTATGACAATTATACCAAAGCTCACTCCTCTGGGATCGAGAGTGGCTGCAACAAGAAAGTAATTGGCATGTTCAAGGATGAAGTTGGTGGGCAACAAATCCTTGAATTCGTCGGATTGAGAGCAAAGTTTTATTCCTTCAGAATGCAAAAGAAAGAGGAAAAAAGTGTAAAGGTATCAAGAAGGTTATCATTAACCCTAGTAGGCATAAGCTAAAAAACGTTACACGAAGGCATAAGGGGGGGAGGGGTCAATCAGACCCCTCCCCTCTACTTTTGATACCATTCATCCGATTGCCTAGATATTTGGCACATATAATTAGCGTTCTTTGAACTTTCAATTAATCAAAACTTCTTGCTGCTTAATTGGTTTCTATGGCAACCACAGCAACATAATGACGTCACTAGCGGCCGCCATCTTGGATTTTCAAATTTTCAACTTTTTTTTTCAAATCCAAAATTAAACACTGAAAATAGTGAGAAAACAACATTTAGCGATTGGAATCTACAAAATCGTAAGATCCATTGTAAAATTATCTGTATTTAGCCGAAAATAGTCGCTTTTTCAGCAAAAATTGCATTTTCGTAGTCAACACACAAGTTGCGTGACTTATTATGATGACGTCATCAATCGTGACGTCACT
>JAOEJI010299442.1:670-11575 GCA_025448255.1 Umimayanthus chanpuru | reverse complement strand
CCGGGGGGGGGGGGGTCCGAAAGTTGAGCTAAACCCTAAACCTAAAAAAATACCGATTTTAGGCCAATTTCGTACCCTAAAAATACGTACATATAAAACATGGTACCCTAAAAAATAAAGTGTTACATTATTCCTTTTCAAACACAGACATCTTCAAGAGAATTATAGCTATATCGTTCGTCACTCACGGCATCACACGCTTCACATTCATGTTGTTAACTTATGTTTCATTTAATTTTACAGATATTCTTCACAATAAATGCAACAATCACGCTTTTTACCGACGTTTTCAAAGCAATTATTTTAGTAAAAAGCACAAACTTCCCCCGAAACTGCCAGGACATCAAACTCATACCCCATAAAAATACAGGCTCAAAAATGACACCCTAAAGCCATACACAGCTTCCAAAAATGATATCCTTAATTTTTCGGACCTCCCCTTCCCCGTCATATTTTTCTGTTATGTATTTTAGAGTTTGCGTTATAGGGTTAGAACTTGCATTATAGTGTTAGGGTTTGTGCTATAGGGTTAGGGTGCGCGTTGCATATGTAGACTTTATGTTAAAGGTCAGAACATTGTGTTATAGGTTTAGGATTTGCGCTATAGGGATACGGAGCTGGCGTTATAGGGTTAGGGTTTGTGTTATAAGACAAGTGTTCGCGTTACATGGTTAGGGTTATGAGTTTACTCCTCCATAAAACTCAGAAAAACTACCTAAAACGAGCATTTTCTAAAATCAAGGGCAACCTTCGCGTTTCCCAGTACACTATGTGTTTTTATAGGAATAACCTTTCTTTAGAACCCCAGTTTTATTGAGTACCGTAAAATCCCACTTTAACCCCCCCGGTTTTAGCCCCCCGGATATAAGCTCATCCATTTGCCAACGAATATATTATTCCGATATACGCCCTCCCGGATATAAGCCCCCCCGTTTATAGATCCATCTACTGTATAAGTGTGTTCCTCTTGCGTTTCTTTTTATACAGTCGCATAAGTCGGTTTTATACATGTTTTTGAAATAAATTCTCCGTTTATTGTGACGCACAATAAATGTATTATAAATGTAACTAAAAATGTAATGGTATGTTAGCTTTAATTCGTTTCTCAGATACGTTTTAGTTGTCGTTCCGAAACATTTTTTTATTCCGCTTATAAGCCCACCCGGATATAGGCCCACCCAAAACCCCTTATGAAGCTACATAAGCCCAGGTCTTTAAAGTGGGATTTTACGGTATAAACT
Organism: Umimayanthus chanpuru; assembly: GCA_025448255.1. NCBI lineage: Eukaryota > Metazoa > Cnidaria > Anthozoa > Zoantharia > Parazoanthidae > Umimayanthus > Umimayanthus chanpuru. The sequence goes on along the minus strand of JAOEJI010299442.1, from coordinate 10,334 downwards.
ATAAAAAATCTAACCTCAAGATACATTCTATTTTTGCAAGAACCTTTTCTTATGAGAAGGTGAGGCTGAAAAATGCCAAGAAGTTAAGAACATGCTAAGAACATACCCGAGGCTAAGGAAAGGCGAATGGAAATAGTTTTTCTTCTCGGCTAACGTTCATCAGTGCAGCATCGCCTATAGTGCTGTGCTTGTACGTACAGCTTTGTTGTTAAATACAATTTTCTATTGTTATACTTATTTATTTCTTGCTGGCCAGGGTAGAGGATAATTAATAAAGCGCATTTATGCTTCCGGTTGGTTTGTGCGAAGGGAAAACAACAAATGCACGTCCAATACCAACAACTATATTTAAGAACGTTTTAAAAACCTTTGAGGCTGAAATCCTCGAAATATTTTTAAAAGAACATTCAGCTTTAACCCAAAAAGTAAGACGTTAATTCTTGTATAAAAAAAGAGTGTATAGGCTCAGTCAGTAAGTCATTTTTCAACTGCATACTTAGTACTGTAAGAAGTTAAAATTAATTTAAAAACAGTTTTATTTCAACATGCTAACAAATTGAGAACAATGAGCAATGATATCGCTCTTACAAAAAGAGCGTATTTGTCCGCATAAGCAGCCTCTAACTCTGAATTGTAACAGACAACTATTAGGTTGCTAAAAAAGACAAATCGGTATTTTCTGGTATTCTAAACTTCTGGTCTCCTAAACTCTCTGGACTCCTAAACCAGTTAGCTTTTAAGGGCGTGTTCGATTGACTCTATTCCGGAATAGAAATAAACAGAATAAAAACTTTTTTCAATCTTATTGGCCACAATTCCTGTAAAGTTTAAAGAAAAACACAACTGAGTTATATCTCTCGCCTCAGTCATTACCTCTAACTAGATAATTGATTGTTCTGCGAATCAGGAGAAAATTTTGAAGTTTTATTCTTAATCCGGAATAGGTCAATCGGTCAATCGAACTCACCCTAAGTTATTTCAGGGGACTAGCTCCCTTATTTATTATTATTTTATAATATATTTCTAAATGAAAGTATGTAACCCACTTAAGGGAAAAACTAAAAATTGTCTTGTCTTGTCTTTATAACTGATCATCAGAAGGAGACCTAGACTATGAACAAATATGCAACTGGTTTCGTTTCTGTTGTTTTTCCAGTTCCCCCTCCTCGTCCCTCATAAATCCAGGGCATACTGGTGATGATTTACAGTATCTAAATAGTCAACGTACGAAAAAAATATCCTACTGAGGATTTAGGGATTTTCAAGAATGGAGAACCTTCGGTAAATCTTCCTTAAAACTAAAACACCAAGCCATGCAGTAACTTTTCCCTAGATAGGTGTTTGAGAACAAAACGTTTGGGTTACCTCGGGGTTTTCAGGCGTCTTGTTGTCAGAATCATCCACACCATAGTTGTCATGTTGGCAAAAATTGTATTGACAATTCATATTAAGTCAAGAATGATAAACAAGATCAAAAACAATTTCAAAGTCAAATATTAAATAACAATAATAATAATAACAACAACAATAACAATCATCATCATCATAATAATAATAATAATAACGTGGTAATAATAGTAACAATATTTATAACAAGAATATAATAAGAGCAAGAAAAAACATGAGCAAGAACAAGAACAACAAGAATAAAAACATGAAAACAAGAACAAGGACAAAAACAACAAGAACAAGAACAGAACAAGAACAAGAGGAATTAGAAAAAACAAGAAGAATAACAAGAACGAAAACAAAAACAAGAACAAGAACAAAAACAACAAGAACAGAACAAGAACAAGAAGACCAGAAAAAACAACAACAACAACAACAATAACAACAATAACAAAAACGAAAACAAGACGAAGAACAAAAACAAAAACAAGAACAAAATTAAGAGAAAGAAGAACCTGAACAAAATCAAGAAGAACAACAGGAACAAGAACAACAAAAACCAGACTGACCAGAACCAGAACCTTTCTCGAACTCTACAATTTATAGAACTCGCAGTTCTTATACATTCTATTATAAAGACATGAATGTTATTACATGGACACCAACCTCTGAAAAACTTTGTGCCACCGGTTTTGAAACCGAAAGGATTGTTTTCTGTATGTTTCACCTTCAAAAGTACATATCAAAGAAAGGTTACCTTTTTATTACCCAATGTATTCTTGTTTTTGTTTCGCTTGTAGCGGTAGCGTGCAAAGCCCAAATCTTGGTTGTCGGTCTATTAAAATAAACATAAAAGCATTGTTTTATATCTTTATAAATTTTTTTCGCCTTTGCAGTTCGAGTATTTGTTAGAGTTTGTGTTGTACAGTGTATGGTTGGTCTTCGTGTTAATAATATGGTTGGAGCTCGTGTTATAGGGTACGAGTTCGTGTTATAGGGTTCGTGTTACAAGGTTAGAGATCGTGTTATAGGGTGCGAGTTCGTGTGATAGCGTTTGACTTCGTGTTAACAATGGGATTTGAGTTCGTGTATAGGTTTGAAGATCGTGTTATAGGGTTAAATGTTGGAGTATGCATTATAAGGTTAGAATTCGAGTCATAGCGTTGGAACTCTTGTTAATAATAAGGTTGGTATTCTTGTTATAGGATTAGATTTCGTGCTTTAGGATCGAAGTTCATGTTATAGGGTTGGGCTTCGTGTTGTGGGGTTGTAGATCATGTTAATAGGGTCAGAGTACGTACCATAGGCCTAGAATTCGTGTTATAGGGTAAGAACTCGTGATATAGGGTTGAAGTTCGTGTTATAGGGTTGGATTTCGCGTTATAGATAGGGTTAGGGTACGTCTCATTGGGTTAGAGTTTGTGATATAGGGTTGGATTTCGTGATATAGTGTAAATTGAAACTGTATAGTGTAAGAAGCACGTTTAGTTAATGTTCGAGTTATAAGGTTGGTTTGCGGAGTAGCGAATTTAACAACGATTGTAGCAATTTGTCTCTTTTTCCCTCCATTTATCTCTGATTTATTTGTTTTACATATTAATACTTTGTAAAGTGGGCACCCGCCTAGATTAGCTCCCATAGTTATTTCGGGTGCCCAGTCACTCTATATTCGTTTAATTCAATTTGATAATTTTTTTGTACCAAACGGTGCAAATAAAAAATTGTCGTTGTTGTTGTTGTTGTTTTCATTTCAGTTTTGTCTAACGCCAAAGGTTAGCTCTGTTTTCCTATTCACTAATTAGAGCAGATCGCTGTTCATTCAAGATTTATATTCATTTGTAAGAACATACATATTTGTACATCTGATGTCAGAACACATGTTTTGCTTGCGTTGTATTATAGCGAGTTTAAAAAAATATCAGTGAATCAAAGGCACAATTAATCCAAAATACAAGTGATGGAGGTTACGAAAACTGCGACTAAAATCATTATCACAACCTAGTTAGAACTATGAGTCAACTCCTCTATTGTAACCCAGATAGGCTTTTTAGAACAAGCATTTACTAAACTCAAGTGCACTCTTCACCTTCTGAAGCATAGCTATATATATTTATAAAACTAACGGCTCTATTAGACCTTAACCTAAAATTGTAAACGAAAACCTCAGTTCAAAACTTGGTTTTCATACACTCTTTTTTTTCATAAGATCCTTTTTTTATAAGAATACGAGGCTGAATATCGCCAAAAATTTAAGAACATGTTAAGAACATGCTGAGGCTGAGAAAGGTGAAGAACATTTATTTATGATGATAACCTATTGCAAATAATTCATACAGTGTTATTAAAAAAATTTGCTTTTCGGTGGGCTTCTTGACTAAAGTTCAGCTACTGTATTTTAAAATTTGATACAGTACAAAGTACATGTACAAATCAATGTATACACAAATGTACCACATATGGTACATGTATTATTTATATATTGTTTAAAATCAGTAAAGATATTTTAAGAACATGTTTAAGGACATTTGAGGCTGATATCCCGAAAATATTTAAGAACGTTCAGCCTCAGTTGAAAAATTCGACGTTCTTATGAAAAAAGAGTGTACGTTGACTTACTAAACGTATTAATATAATTTCATATTTCCAACAAACATAGAACACTGAGCAGCTTATTTGATTCTTAAATCAAAACAAAGTATGTTTTCAAGCGTGAGCGACCTTCAAACTGAATTATACGGATAACTATTACACTTTTAGGCTCCAAGGATCACCTCAGCTTACCGGATTAATCGTTGCGGTTCCAGTCTTATATTCAGTATTATCCACACCAATATTGCCATGTTGACAAAGATAGAATGACAATTCAAGTTAAGTCAAGAATGATAAAAAGAAAAATCAGGAACAACCCCAAAGTCAAATTAATAGCAATAAAAATGACAAGGCAATAATAATAATAATAATAATAATAATAATAATAATTATAGTTATAATAACACACCAATAGAAAATACTCGTAATGATAATAATAATAATGATGCTGATGTAGTAACAATAACAACAAGAATGTGAATGAGAATAGGATAAGAATTAATGAGAATAAGAATAAAAATATAAGAATACAGAGAATGAGCATGAGAATTGGAAGAAAAAGTAAAAGACAATTGCAGCCAAAGACTGACCGGAAACAAAATGCAAGGAAATAGTCCTTCCACTATCCTTTCAGTCCCGCATTTGGGTACACATACGAACTGAGTCAGATGTTGGGAGCAGCTGTTATCTTTACACAGACTCCATTCCATAAAACATCAAAAGATCTTTTTCAAAACACTTGAGGTAGAGATCCTGATACGTGTATACAGTTTGCCTATGCGTGTGCGTATAAATCCTGAAACTGCCGCGTGGGTACAGAGCGGCGGCTGTCGACAGGTTTTGGTGCATGGGAAATTTTATAGTTTTTCAAAAAATATCAGTTTAGTTTTTCGATATTTTTAGGAAACTTCCCAAAACGTTTGAACGAGAAGCAAACTTTCTAGACCAACTTTCGTGTTATTGTTGCAGGCCAAATTAGCTGATAGCGACTTGATTTCGTTAGAGATCAGGACAGAGAATCAGGTGAGTAAGCTGACCAGATCATCTGCAGGGATGATAGATGTATAAGTTATTATTATTATTATTATTATTATTGTTTCATTATTATTATTATTATTATTACTATTATTATTATCAATCTCATTGCCATTGTCATTATCATTTTCAGTACAGTTAAGGTCATTCCCCTGTTTTGCAGTGCGCAGTTCTTCTGCGCATGAAGGTAAAATTATAATTTTTGGAAGATTTCACTGTTCCTTGACAAAAACTATACAGTTAAATTGAGAATTGGTAAAATTAATTGGAAAGTTTGAAATTTGTTCGATTTGAGCCAACTTTTGTAAAACTCGCCCCAGGCTCCCCTCGGAAAATGAGCAAAAACCTCCCATTTTAGCGATATTTTGCACAATATCTCCTAAACAAGCACGGTGACCCCCTAATTTTTTTCGCTCATTTCATTGACATTTTAATGATCTCAGATACTTGAAAAAACTACAAAAATCTATCGACAGAAACTTGAAATATAATTGAAAACGTTTTTATTAACACAAAAACATCGCCTTTTATGTACGTAACCATGATAACGTTTTTGTGTCCTTTCCTGCTCGAAAGTCCAAGATTGAACTTAAAATTGCTATGAAAACTTCGGATATACTCAAAGCTACTTATTTAATTGCTGTGTGTTCAAATGAACACACAGCTTATTTGTTTGAAATAGGCAGATATATCAATATTTTGGAACAAGGACCAACACCTGCTATGTGGCATTAAGGGGGGTGCGTTTGATTAGCTGTAGCTCTCAAACGAGGTCGGACACCCCCTTTTTTATTACATCTTTTGGATTCCCTCATGATAGGTAATATATTGGCAAAGTTTGAAAACATTCTATGGAGCGGATTTTTTTTCAGGGGAATGACCTTAAATTAGTATTATCTTTGGGACTGATATTCTGAAGCTTCTATGCTCAGACCCGCATCTGTTCGGGTTTTTCTGACCATCTCTCAGCTGCAGGCGAATAGCATCCCATAGACCAGAGGCAAAAGGTGCAAACTATAGTGATCATAGATAAGGTATACAATACCGGAGCTGTAGTTTGTTTTCCTGTAAAGACCAATCCCCCTTAAAACTGTTGATTACATTTATTTCTTCAGAACCCAACTAAAGCGAAAACTATTAGCTGTAGATGTCGAGGGGGTAACTCTGGGGAAAGAGTGACGGTGGGAAGGGATAAAAAGTTAGCCAATTTCGTTAAGAATGGGATCCTAAAAATATATACCTTTTCATTTTAAAACATTTTTTAGATTATATTTCAAAATGAAAAAAAAGATACTTGTTATCCTTACATACATCAAAATTACGTTATTGATACCCCCAGCCCCACCCCTGTCATATTTTTACGGACGTCCCCTCTGGAAGGGTATAGCTGGCCAAAACAATCATACATCTTTTTTTTGTATTTAACCCTTTAAATTCCACAACCTATACGGTAGTCTTGCACTTTAGATGCAATTTAATCAAACACTGTCGCTTCATCCTAAATCGTTCACTAAACGCAAGTTGATGCGGCGGAAACCTTATTGAATAAATAGAGAGAATATTTTGTGCCACCGTTACTTCCCGAGAAATTAAAGTTTGAATATTGCCAGATACTTTCAGCCCTCCACGTTCCCTTACCTGCACCATCACTGTTCCCGTGGGGCTCTGAGTCTGTAAGTAAAACATATTCGAAACTTATTAGTTAAAGTAACTTATTCAATTTACTTGTTAATTTATTAGTAAATAAATTGATCAAAACTACGACTGTGCAATATTTTAATCCTAAAAATCTACGAAGCATCAATGCCTTCCTTTTACTGCTATTTGAAGTTCATTTTATATACACTGTGTGAAAGAGATTAAAAAAATATTTTCCCTATCATGCATCGTTGAAATAGCAAAACTCATATATTAAAAGCTGGTTGATATGTAGAATTAAAACATGAATTAATGGAAAGAAAAAATATTGTCGCCCATAAACTCAAATTAGTTGATCTCTAAACTGAATGAAGTTGTCGGTTAAAATTAACCTTGTTGCGGCGAGGGAGGAGGGAGGGGGGTGAAGCTAAGGAGGGCTAATAAAACCCGCAGTGTATAGATCTAATACTGTTAGCGCATTACATGCCAAACTTGCTGTACTAATAAACTAAGTTAGTACTAAAAGAACTGTAATTTATTGAGTCCCATCACGTCAAAAAACTGTTGCTTTACATTTCTGGATTTTTGATGTTGTCAAGAAAAGGTTTTGATTGACTCAAAAATATCCATGGAAAACTATTAAAGCTTTGATTCGATAGCAAAAAAAATTCCATAAAATAAAATTATAAGAAAAATTCAAGAAAAATTTTATAATCTCTTACACATGAACTGGTATCCAAGGAATCAAGTTGATCAGTAAACACAGGTTTAACACATAAATTGATAAAAAAAAAATGATCCTTAATTCTTTCTAAAAAAACTGAAAATCTTGAGAGTTCTACCCGCCAGAGCTACGACCAGCCGTTTATCACAGTGCTTTGAATCAACCAATTGTCGTGCGTTGTCTTGCCTGCTTAAAGTGCACTACAATAGCTGACGGAGTCGTTAGCAACAAGCGCTTTTTTTATTTCGTTACACTGATTTTTTTTCCGAGGTTTTCTCAGACAGTGCTTGATTAGTTCAGTCAGACATTCCTAGCTTGCAATAGCCGATCATCTTTACCTGCTGAGTTGCCATTGTTGCTTCAAGGTCCTCAATCTGTAAATAAAAGACGATTAATTAAATTTTCAGAAATACATTAGTTAATTAATTGATTGATTACCTATATATTTGTTAACTTGTTTCACTGTTTAAGAAACGATTCACTAAAAATGAAAACAATTTTGGCAATTAAATTCAACAAAAGGAGTTGTTTTGATGTCAGTTACAACTGTAACATAAAACTGTTTTCAGAAATGGCGAATCTTCAACGATTGTGGAGACCTTTTTGAGCGCGCGAGGTTTTCTTAGACGGTGCTTGATCAAATAAGTCAGGCATTCCTAGCTTGCAACGGCCGATCACCTTTACCTGCTGAGTTGCCATTGTTGCTTCAAGGTCCTCAATCTGTAAGTAAATAGCGATTAATTAAAGTTTCAGTCATTAATTAATTAATTAATCTAATTAATTAATTATATATTTGTTAACTTGTTTCACTGATTAAGAAACGATTCATGAATAATGAAAACAATTTTGGCAATTAAATTGAAAAGAGAAGTTGTTTTCAGGCCATTTACAACTCTAACATAAAACTGCATTCAGAAATGGCGAATCTTCAACGTTTGTGAGACCTTTTTGAGCGCACGAGATTTTCTTAGACAGTGCTTGATCAATTAAGTCAGGCATTCCTAGCTTGCAACAGCCGATCACCTTTACCTGCTGAGTTGCCATTGTTGCTTCAAGGTCCTCAATCTATTAGAAAAAGACAATTAATTAAATTTTCAAAAATACATTAGTTATTTAAGTGATTAACTATATATTCGTTAACTTGTTTCATTGATTAAGAAACGATTCACTAAAAATGAAAAACATTTTGGCAATTAAATTGAACAGAAGGAGTTGTTTTCGGGCCGTTTACAACTCTAACCTAAACCTGCATTCAGAAATGGCGAATCTTCAACGACTGTGAGACCTTGTTGAGCGCGCGAGGTTTTCTTAGACGGTGCTTGATCAATTCAGTCAAGCATTCCTAGCTTGCAACAGCCGATCACCCTTACCTGCTGAGTTGCCATTGTTGCTTCAAGGTCCTCAATCTGTAAGTAAAAAGCGATTAATTAAATTTCCATTAATTAATTGACTAATTAATTAATTATATATTTATTAACTTATTTCACTGATTAAGAAACGATTCACAAATAATGAAAACAATTTTGGCAATTAAATTGAACAGAGAAGTAGTTTTCACTAATTTCAGGCCATTTACAACTCTAGCATAAAACTGCACTCAGAAATGGCAAATTTTCAACAACTGTGAGACCTTTTTGAGCGCGCGAGGTCAATTTCTTAGACGGTGCTTCATCAATTCAGTCAGGCATTCCTAGCTTGCAATAGCCAATCACCTTTACCTGATGAGTTGCCATTGTTGCTTCAAGGTCCTCAATCTGTAAATAAAAGACGATTAATTAAATTTTCAGAAATACATTAGTTAATTAATTGATTGATTACCTATATATTTGTTAACCTGTTTCACTGTTTAAGAAACGATTCACTAAAAAAAGAAAACAATTTTGGCAATTAAATTGAACAGAAGGAGTTGTTTTTAGGCCATTTGCAACTCTAACATAAAACTGCACTCGGAATGGCGAATCTTCAACGATTGTGAGACCTTTTTGAGCGCGCGAGGTTTTCTTAGACAGTGCTTGATCAATTAAGTCAGGCATACCTAGCTTGCAACAGCCGATCACCTTTACCTGCTGAGTTGCCATTGTTGCTTCAAGGTCCTCAATCTGTAAGTAAATAGCGATTAATTAAATTTTAATTAATTAAATTATTAATTAATCTAATTTATTAATTATATATTTGTTAACTTGTTTCACTGACTAAGAAACGATTCACAAATAATGAAAACAATTTTGGCAATTAAATTGAACAAAAGGAGTTGTTTTCAGTCCATTTGCAACTCTAACATAAAACGGC
>JAOEJI010299331.1:0-11578 GCA_025448255.1 Umimayanthus chanpuru | reverse complement strand
CGTCGAGCACAACAAAATGTATGCCTTCGAGCTTCGTCAATAAAATCAATTTATACTAATTTATCATCCCACCTGGGTCACTTTATGTTTTCAGTACTCTTTAGAACGTTTTTTACAGTTTTTTTCTACAAAAACATTTCATTTCGGTGGAAATACTGATGTTTCCTGCCAAATCTTTCTACAAGAGGAGTTCGCTGAAGAACCACATACGGTACGCGGCAGACAGCTGCAGTGGTATAGACTATAGTCACAAAACGCTGCTAAACTTTCGAATCGAACTTGACCAAGAAACTAATTTTGGTTTTGAAAACTAGATACAGTATAGTAAGTATCAACGAAAAATCATCCCTAGAATCCTTGTACCAGTTGGGTTTTGGGACGGATGAAAACAGCCCAAAATCGGCTTTTCGTATGAAGACGAAAACTTCGTTCCTTTGATGGCTTGTATTTTTATATCCAAGCAATGTATTTTAAAACGATTTAAAGCAAATTGAAGTGTTAATGACATTGTATTGGGATATGTAGTTAGATTACCGTTTAATGGTCCTGGAGATCTGCGAGCGCCGGTTAAAGTTGGACAATTTTAGGCAATTATAGTACTTGCGACAGCTTCGAATCCAGTCAAAATGGCTGTAACTGTTAATGCTCTACCGCAGCACGTAGAATTAACGGAACCAGTTCATATTGTTATATCTAATAATAGTTCCCCAAGACCTTTCATCTGACAAAGTTTGAAAGATTTGACTTTTTCAAAATTTCCGGGCTAAGACGAAAATTACTGAGAGCCGCTCTTAAGATGTCTTCTCCTGAACTATTTGGACTGATAACTAAAAATTTAATTTTTGAAAAACAGAAAATCCACTGATTCAGCCAGAAAGATCGCCTTTAAAATATCCAACTGATTTGCTTGATAACTTTGAAACGCAATTACATGTACACAAACTAATCCAAATCATTTTTTGTGCACCAGTAAAGACACGTACAGTCATGTGGTTTCTCCAGCTTGGGGTGGGAGCACTTGTAGGTATTGACGAGACTGCTAGCAAGCAAGTTTTGCGGCAAGTGCTGCATTTTTGCACTAAAACTCGCAAATTGACCACAAAAGTTTGCTCCAGTGTGCGAAATTGTCAAAAGAAAATTGTGGAAAAATTGGTCCCCTTGTAGTAGCATGAATTCCACTACACATCATGGAGTACTAATAGTCTACAGTTGGGATTTCTCGCCACCCTAGAATGTCAGAAAAATTTAATTAATTTTAACTTAAAATTTAGTGCTGAATATTGATACTCAAATCCTCAAACGTGTCCATTCTTGTGGAAGCAAGTTTAACCCAATAAAAGGTGGGGTCACTACACTCGGTTTTCTGTTAAATGTAGAATTATACATGAGACATTGTTAAAGCTTCGTGACTGAAAAAGGGAAAACAGAGAGGAACCACATTAACTGTTATGTATTCCTCTTAGCTTCTACAGATTCCAAGGGTCCCAAATGTTGAAATGATTCTTGAGGAGTATTACAAGCATGCTGTTGCAGCTCACCAAGATATGAGGTAGATACGCTGGAGAACGCTGTTACTGTGCTAAGTTTTGGTTTAGTGCCACAGTACTCCTCATCCTTGAACTCCCTGAAAACTACTTGAGTTGAATTTTTAATGGTACTTGAAAGGTCCTTGAAATTCAGAATTTTTCAAACTTCTCGACTCCCGGGGGGTGGGGGCGGGGGGAAGGATATTGCACATTAGCATATACAAACTCATAACGTTAGTATTTCAAGCAATACGATTGGTTCTCTATTCCTGACTAATGGACAATGTCACCTCCCGGGAGTTGGATAATGAAACAGTGGCCGGCGTATGAAACTCCTGTCCGAGGACGACATCTTGTGAATGCAAGATAATGCAATTATTCAACGAAAAGTACTAATTAATATGCATGCATTAGTTTTATCATTCTTTATTATATGACAAAGATACTTTGCGCGTTCTAATTGGTTCTTGAGCGGTCTGGATTATTTTAATGACCGATGCGAAGTACAGTATTTCCAATTGCCGGTATTACGATCGTTTTTAGAAAAAAATATGCCGTGCAACAAAAATACTTAGTAACCTGGAACGTTCGGTTTTTACGGGAATATCAAACTCGAGCCTTGACGCGCATTGACCTCGGTATCGCTCAGTCAGTACAGCAAGACCTCACTTTGATGTTTCCCGTATAGACCTCACTCTCAGTTAATAAGTAGATAGTATTTGTTGTTGGGGAGAAGAAGTAGATTCTTTGGAAACCCTTAAATACTTTTTGTGTATTCCTGGAGTTCACATTAATCCTTTATCAATGAAATGAAATCATCAACACCCTCCCACAACCCTCCACACATATGTTTACACTTTTGGCATTTTAGTTTTTCAAATTTGGATACGTTTAACATTAGAATGCTCCATATATTAGCAAATATAAGTAACATGATTGTCTTTACATAGTACAGAAGCAAAACTGTACCCATTGACAATTCTCTGTAACAAATGATTGAATCAAAACAAGTAAAGTCACTTAAGAACCGCTGGTCCATCACAACTGAACATTAGTTGTGTTTGAAAAATACTGTCTTCAGAAATGTTTCAATTAAGAAGACAAAACTGTAAACTGTAGAAATGCCAGGTATATATTCTCCTAGGAAACTACGTAACTAAACTGACTAGTATATAACGCATGCAGTCATTTCCCGCCTTTCACACACCTGAAAATGGCACTATCTCAAAAAACGTTTGTGTTGTAAATATGAAAAATGCCCGGTATATGTTCTGGGGAAATGTTAAAGTTTCAAACTAATTGTTACGCAAACAGATAGGAAAATGAATGTCATTAATATCTGTTGCTGCATTTATATTTTTCACTAGTCCAACTCTTATCCGTGAAGTGGTAGATGGCCTGAGAATATATTTCGACTTTACTTTGCCGACATTACTGCTGTACAATTTTGAGCGTGACCAGTACAGGACAGCAATGAAGATCCCATTGGACGACTCTTGTTCAGTGAGTGAGCCGCCCCCCATGTCAGCCCCTGAACTGGGGACTGAAGTGACTGACGAGGAGCGAAGCGGATTTGTTAGTTCCTCCACTGAAACTGTGAGTTCCACATCAAAAGCGACTACCACTACGGCTAAAACACACAGCGAGAGTAATGAAAATACCGAAGAAAGTAAGTTCTCCTTAATATGTTTCTTTTTCTTCAATTTAAAAAATGTTTAATTCCCAAACATTTTGAGTGTGTTTTAGAAAAAAACAGTGTAGTAAACTATTTTGTATAAACAAGAACAGGAGTCAGCCTGTGGCTGAAAGCTGGTTGATAAACATTATTGGCATAGCATCCATTTTTAGATTTTATACCTGGCTCATTTATTTTTGCAAACTCTGGATCTCCTGAAAGTGCATATTTTTTTATATTTCTGGGTATCCTTCCCCAAAATGTTTTAATTTAGTATTCAGTTTTTAAATGCAATCATTTGTGCATTTGAGACTAAGAAATGTCTAACCTTGGTTGGACAATTTTTGAATTAGAAGTCCAATTGTAGCGGACGAATGGAACGACTGAAGTTTGGTTGGACTGAATTGAGTTTGGCGTTTGGCCGAAACAAGCATATTAATGAACTGCAATTTAGTTCGACTCCAGAAAAGTTCGACGTTTGTCCTGGGCGTTGGAGGTAAAGATCGACATACTCTGGAAACAGACAAAAGATTGACCTTGGAATATCGCCATGATCACCAAGACATACTGGTTTTAAGAACTGAAAAGTTACGTTTTACCGATTAGTTTGTATTAATGGGCATTTAAAAATATGCATGTACAGTTACATTATCTCAACACTTTTAGTTTCAAACAGTTGATTTAACAAATCGTGCTCGACTGTTTGGTGGACATTATTTGCGGCATGTCTAGATCTTGAATATGCAGTTCACTTTCAAAATACGCCCTAGTGACCACAAACAACAACTTCAACAGCAACAACAACAACAACTTTTTCTTGCATTTCCTTCTGTAATATACATTACATTATTGAATATATAGCACTATACTTTATTTTCTTATAAGTTAAAATCTAAAGAAGCAGGTAACGAGAACATGGTTTTATATGGCGGAGATACCCCTGGGCCTAAATAAACCGTAAGGTTTTCTAGTTAGACGCCAGGCTTTTAACTTTTTTATGTGATTTTTGTAGCTCTCACTCACAAACAAACACACCGAAAAGCAAGCTAAAAAAACCGAAAAAACAAAAACAATAAAGGCAAATGCCCTGTGAAAAGCGTACAATACAAAAACATCAAGTGTGAAGAAATCTATATGTTTATTGAATTTAGCGACTTTTAACCTCAAGATTCAAATTGTTTTAGAAGCAGATACTATTTGACGTTTGGAGGGAAGATTTTGCCAGATATTTGTTGCCATAGCACTAATTGTCTGCTTCCCCATGTTGGTTCTAAATCGAGACTTATATAGCTTGTTTTGGGAAGCATTCCTTGTATTTTGTGAGTTAACATTCTTGACATAGTGAAAAGAGTTGTTAAATATAGGTGGAAGGATTCTTTGCCAAGAGTCGTGACGATCTCTTTGCAGTACATGTCAAGGTCGTTCGTTCCCGAAATCTCAACACAATCTCGGCGGAGATACTGTGCCAGATCTTCCAATTCATCCTCCGCAGAAGCTGTTCTTTAAAGTGGTTCAAATCACTATCGTACTTCTTGTGTTTCTCATTTGAGGTCTTCGTTTGGTTTAGTAACTGATCATATTTTGACAACAGAAATCCAAACGTGACTTCTCAAGCTCGCTGTATTTTTGTTGAATTCCTCTAATCTGTTTCTTAAGAGGTTCAGTCTCACTCTTTATGAGTTCTTTGATCTTTTTTACACCAACCATGACGAGAAAACTTTAACGAAGAAAGCTACAAAGTCGTACATTTGCCACTACTGAGATGCAGAGCTTGAAGAAAACATGGCCGACGATTTGGGCGCCATATGAGTCGAGGTCCATAACATTTGTCATATTTCAGGAAACTGGCCTCGACTAACTCGACTTAGTTGTTCATAAGCCCTGGCACCGCCACTGGGGCATGTTATGGAAGCTGTTCAATATTTTTATTAGTTCCAGTAAAAGCGCGCAACTAAGACTTAACTTTTTTCCAAATTATCCTGCGATAGGTTCTTAATTATTTGATCTATAATAATAAGCATACACTCTTTTACTATAAGAACGTCTAATTTTTTGGCTGAAGCTGAATGTTCCTAAATATTATGAGGATTTCCGCCTAAAATGTTCTTAAAGTGTTCTTAAACATAATCGTTAGTATTGGGTGTGCAGCTGTTATTTTCCATTCGTACAAAGCAACAGAAAGCACAAATACGCTTTATTGAATTGGCCACTACCCTGGCCGATAAGAAAGAAATATAATAATGAATAACAACGGTTTAGAACAAACTTGTACATATACAACACTAAAGGCGCTGACAGTGCACTGCCGAACATTAGCCGAGAAAAAAACTCTTTCCACGATCCTGTGCAGTATCCAAAATAAAAGTTCCTCGCCTTTCCTCAGCTTCAGTATGTTCTTAGAATGTTCTTAAATTTTGGGCATTTTTCAGCCTCACGTTCTTATAAAAAAGGTTCTTATAAAAAAGAGTGTACTGTAGCTAATGATAGCTAAATGTTTCCAAAATTGAGCCTGTTCTTTTAAAACTTAGTAGCTTATTTACCTCTGAGTTGTACAGGTAATCAGGCGCGTAGCCAGCCAGTTTTTTCTGGTAAGCCCGAATTCACAGGTTGACGAGGCTTTAGCGGACCCACTCGCATGTTTGCGACGTGGTCATGTTTTAAATGGAAAATGGAGAAAACAAGTTCAGCAGAATGATTTCGAGGGACCGTTTTGTCTGTCCTATACCTTCATTTTCCGAAATGAAAGAAATTGGATGAAGAAAAGTGCTAGGGTTTCAGAAAAACTGGTAAGCCCGGGCTTACCTGGCTTACAGGTAGCACCGCGCCTGGTAATGGTGTTTACAGTTGTTAGCTAAGAGTAATGCAATCAGTAATTTAGTGATAACAGGTTGTAGGTACGAGTAAAGATCAGAGATACTCTGGGACAGTCAAGTGATGTCAATTTATTGAGAGAACAATATTTTGGTTCTAATTACCTGGTGAACGAGTAGCATCTTAATGTGTTAATTAACACAATATAGTAACTTTCTGGAAGTGTGCTCTAAAGTTGATGGTTTCGAATAAAGTTTACATGTATGTCTCAAAATGAACGATTTAGCATACAAGAAGTTTTGTAGAAAAGATTGGTCGACAGTTCTCCAACCCAACTGATCGTTCAGTTTTCACAAGAGAAACAAAAGACACGATGGCCATGTCGGTGCACAAAACAGAAGGTGATTTGAAAATATTATGTTGTACATCAACATGGCGTCCATGACGTCAGATAACATTCATCTGTGCAATTGCTCTGTGTTTGCACTGCTGTTTTCATTGCTTTGCAACCCTTGAGTTTGTTTTGAGCTGCCGTCAATCAAGCCTTCTTACGAACAAAACAGAGCCGCAGAGCCGCCAATCCAACCACAAATAATTGAGTGTACGTTTTCTGTGTTATCTTTTTACTTGATGATTCTACTGGTGTTTCACAGGCAAACCAGAACGAACACTGCGTCGGAGACCTCTACGAGGTCACCCTGTGGAAGCTTCACAGTCGGCCACGGTCTCCTCGACCTCCTCGCCAGAGAACAAAAGGGTCAGTAATGTTAAGTAGATCGTGGTTGCGACTTAAGCCGTGTTACGTGGCACACGTTCATCTGTTTACGGCAAACGCTAGAAAATAGACCAGTTTCCTATTCCCAGTTGCCGCAGATTACAATGACTGTAGACTTGTTTTTGCAAGGTTAGCCTCGACTTGATGTTAAATATTCATTAATTCCAATGTGCATATGACCTATTTGTAACTCTGTGTGTTGTTGGAGATTCAGATCTCACCGGTATTTATGCAGATTCAACACCAAGTTGAGGCTAACCTTGTAAAAACGAACGAACGAACGAAGACTAGTTTTGAAAAAAACTGTTTTGCTGCGTGGGCGAGTACACTGAATATGGGTTTGATCAACAAAGGTTGATATGATATGTTTGTCACCTGTGGGATATGGTGTTCAGCTGACGTTTCGAGCGTTAGCCCTTCTCCGACGAAAGGCTAACGCTCGAAACGTCATCTGAACACCATATCCCACAGGCGACAAACATATCATATCAACCTTTCTTGTAAAAACGAGTCTATAGTCTTTATAATCAGCAGCAACTGGGAATGGGAAACTGGTTTATTGACGAAAGGCAAATTTTAAGCTGAAATAACTATAAATACGAGATGTATGGACAAAGATTAATATATTGCCTTAAACTGCATCAAACCTTGACTGAAGCAAGTGATTGATTTTTTTTAGAATAATTTACTTTCTTTCAATTCTTGAGAAAAATCAAATTTTTAAAACGAACTGTGTTAACACAGCCTTGAGACTGAATGTTGACGAGATGGCAAGTGACAGTGAGCAAAGAGCGGAAAGACTGACATCAGGGTGAAATTTTGTAGAATTGAGTTTAAACCCACACCCTTGTTTGGCAAGGTAAATTTGGTCAGTTTTAAGTCATTTTCAATGGCTGCACACTGCAAGTATTGGTCGCAATTGGACAAATAGCTGACTCTCGGGCTGGTGGGTTCGAGAAAATGCCCCTCCCTCATCGGCTTAACATTTATGTTTTATTGCTTTTAAAAAACGTTTTAGATTTTATACCTTTTATATATATTTTTGTCTCTTGTTATATTAAGTTCGGAAAGGAAAATAATAACGAAGGCAAAGGAAAAACAAATAGAAGGTAGGCATTAGTTTATCTTCTTTTCTACATTTTTACCAACAGAAAGCAAGTGAAATGGAAGACAGTTCAGCCGATCGACCAGTCCCAGCTTCCACTCTGCCGACCTCAATCCCACTCCCAAGCGGCCTGAGTGCATCCCCCGCTGTCATGCCGTCTCAGATCTATGGCCCAGAACATTTACTTCGCTTGTTTGGTAAGTTTTCAACAGAGCAATGAATACTTTTAACCATCAGATAGGAAGAGCGACAGCATCTAAGAGTTATTACAGGAAATGTTGTGGTAGACCTCAATATTCTGGCTAGTGTTATTTCGGTGTTTGTTTGTGGTAAGAGATGATCAATGACACGAATCGATGAACTTTACCATTTGGGCGTGCCACTCGCGGATTTCTGTACTACTGTATTAAATTCCAAGATCATATTTCGTAAAGATATTTGTTATATATTGTAACTATAATGTTGCTGATCCACCTTATAATTCAGCTTTAAGCTGCGAGAAGGTTGTGAAATAAAAAAACTTTTTTTTACTTACTTGCTTACTTACTTACGAATATCCAAAATCTCACCTTAAAAGCCTTCGTGTGGAGGCATTCTTATTCTGGAAAACTGGAATACATTTTTCTACCATGCTCCCGTTGCAAAATACTCAGAATAGTTACTTATTTTGGAGTCAGAAGAATCCGGATGTTTCAAACTTACGGTGACAATGGTAAGAATGAATGTAAAATATATATGTTCTGCATAACAAAAAATGGGAAAAAGTTTTAGCTTTTCTCGTCTTTGGTTGTCCGAGATTGTCTTGATCGACGGTTTCTTGATTTACTAACAACGCTTCAAAACCTATTGTCAGCAGTTGCAAGTATTAATAATAATAATAATAATAATAATAATTATAATAATTTCTAATGACAGCTCCGTATAGTCTTTCAGTCTTGTCAGTGTACAGATACAGGAGTGAATTACAAGTACTGACAATTTTCTGATGTGTTTTTTCTTGTGTTGCAGTTAAACTTCCTGGAATGCTGGCAAGTACGAATATGCCGGACACTAACTTGACATCGCTTCTGGAACACATCGACTTACTTCTAAAGTGAGTGTTCGTAGTACCTTATTTATAATAGACAGGTATGAATAACTACTGCACATGCGTGGCTTGCAACAAGAGACGAACGCAGGGAAAATTCCAAGATGGCGTCTCAAACTCCAATTTGTACAGCTAAACTAAGCAACCTGTAACTTTTCATGTCCAAAGATAATCGCACTTGACCTTTTATAGTCGACGAAGAAAAGAAAGACACGGAAGATTTGTGTTTACATGTAAAACCTTGGATTTTGTAAACTTTTGTTCTTTTTGCAACTTTGTGTGCGTGGTTTGCCGTTTGTCAAGCAATCAGGACTTATAGTGCCATAAGATACACATTTTACGCAATTCTATTACCCTACCGAACACAGCTAATAGTAATAATATATTGCTGCACTTCCGAGGTCTAAAACAACCAAATTAAGCATTGCAAAACCTGTAATGAAATAGACAAAATGGGCAAATGAGCAGGGGAACAGTCAAGTGTTAGGGACATGAAGTAGCAGTGATGAAGTCGCATAATAGAAAAGGTAAACAAGGAATTCTCATCTATTGCTAAACCCATTAGTTCAGAATTCTCGGCAGAGTAGAGGAGCCCCACTTTCAAAATTGACGGCACAGGTCTAAAACAGCATTTTTGTCATCCGATTGCACGCATGTGCAATGGATGACATATTGTGAGGGGGCGATTTGTCACTTACTCGCTCACTCACTCACTCCGCTGTTAGCTCGATTCACCCAAATATGGGGAAAACTCCATATATGGCCACAAAAATATAAATGCGTGTGCCGTCAAAAAAATCCCCCCTTGCGTTTGCGAAGCTTTGAACACTGAAGAATTGTTTTACATGTTTAGCTTTTGTTGTTAAAGACTGATTCTTTGCCCTCGAATTTACATACAAAACGCATACACAGTGACGGAAAGAGTGTTTACAGTAAAACGGATCCACTGATCGAGGGCCTATTTCGTGACACTCTTCCGTCTTGCAAAGAGCTGACAATTAATATTGTTAGAGAGAACTTCTTGTACGCCTGTATTACGCATATTTATAGCCAACACTGCAAACTAGAAACAACTACTGAAGTGGAAGGAGGTTTATATAACACTGACAAACAACGACACAAGGTTAGGTGAGCACTCATGCCTTATTGTGACCCATCAATGACCGCAGTTCTTTCACAGGGATATTTTTAGATGAAATATTTGCGTTAAAATTCTTTCTCACTACTCCTGTAATTGCAAAGTCTATACTATTTTTTGCTGATTGATGCACATTTACTGCCGCTTCAGAAGCATCGCAAAAGTTGTTTTTGGGCATTGACAAGAAATGCCTTTCACAATATAGTGTGATTAAAAAACAATTCAGTTTCTAAAATGTGACTGAGCGTTGGTGCTATTCTCAGCTTTTGCCGTACGTGGCGTATAACTGCGCTTGATTATTTTAATATTTCGGGGTTTTACATTTTAACTTACTGCATGCGGAAACAAAAGTAATCGACGCAACTGAAATCAAAATGCTATCTTGGACGTGATGTGAAATTTACAACTCCGCATGAAGTCAAGAGCATGACGGCGATTTAATTTTCTCTCTTTTTCTATTACTTTGTTTTATTCACGTGTGTGAGAAAGGCCTAATCGCAGGTTGACTCACTGATAGTAATAATTATTGTCATTTTTTTGATAGAGTTGTTAACTTTTATTTTGCTAAAGAGTAAGATATTCAAGCGAAAACAATCGTGCGGTTTTAGAAATGCGGACAACAAATGGAACGCATTGGCTGCACACGCAAATGTTGTGGTTTTTAAATTTTGCGAACTCGGAGAAACTTTGTTTTTGGAAGGTCAAATTTAATTTATTGTTGCCGAAATGGCGAGTGACACCTGTAGAAGAGACAGACAACGCCGAATTTTGACAAGATAAACGTTGGTCAAGGGATAATTTGTTTGTTTCCAGAATGATAAGATTTTACAAAAAGCACTACTTTGCAAGAATTTTCTGATAAGCAACCTCTTTGCCGCGTGATTACCAAGGCATGCGCGTGTATCTCAACTCTTGAAAATTATTAATATGTGCATTTGTTAATTTCGAAAACGTCTATTATGCAAATAAACTTTGGAAACTTACCGAGTAAGCGCCCATGCTCGAATAAGCGCCCACCCCCAAACTTTCGCCAGATTAATTGCTGCAGGGGGGTGGGCGTTTTCTCGGTCAAATACGGTATATTTGGTTATAATGTAGCAAGAAGCTGCCACTATTTATAGACAAAATTATTCCTTGTCGTCTATGAAATATTAATCAGAGAGCAGCATTAACTGGAGAGGTGTATTTTTTTATGAATTTCAATCGATGATTTTGACCTCATTCTTCCAGTGCCATAGCTAGGGGGGGGACAAATAATTATTGAGAGAAGAATTCAAAAGTATTAATAGGTGAGTTCTCCGTATATTATGAGCTAGTTGTTAAAATTTGATGCATTTGCAGTGATTTCAAGAATGTGGAGGTTTTCTCCCTAGGTTTCGCTCGGTCCGGTTGGGGGGGGGGGGGGGGGGGGGGGGGGGGGGGGGGGGGGGGGGGGGGGGGGGGGGGGGGGGGGGGGGGGGG
>JAOEJI010299220.1:0-11580 GCA_025448255.1 Umimayanthus chanpuru | reverse complement strand
ACGACATCAAATAGCTGGCCCATTACCCGAAACACCCTCATCAATATAATTAAAAAATAATAAAATACCTCTCCCCAACCCTTTCCACGCACACTCTTCAATCTTTCCTTCCGGGCCAAGGGAGTAAAAGTCTACTCTCGCTTAGCCTCTAATCAATTAAAGGGTAAACCTTAGTTTCCATATGATCGTTCACTATCGCCGGATCGCTGGAATCACTGAAACGTAGGATCGCTCACGATCGCCCGATCATTGAAAATGTGTTTCCAAATAATCGCCGACAATCGCCAAATCGCTGAAAAGTGTTTCCATATAATCGCTGACGATCGCTTGCAGTGTTTTCAGCGATCCGGCGATCGTGAGCGATCACACTGAAACTGGGCTTAACTCTCGATTTGTTACCATTAAAAAAGTTTAATACTTTATTGCATCCGTTTAATATTATCATACTATTTCCAAACCCAACCTTTTCCTCTCTATACTAAGCTAAACCTGAACAATGCTACAAACTCTGGAGCTTAGAACAGAACTTCTTCTTGTGTAGTGTCTAAAATTCATAACTTGTGTTTTTTTTGAACAATGATCTTAAGCATATTATCATACACGTTTATTTATTTGTTGGCACTCAGAATGTGAGTGCCACGTGACCAGACCCAACCAGAGCCTTCTGTATACATTTACAAATTCCCTCTTGTGTTACATCGACAACTGCAACTCAAACTCGTTGAATCTCCTTTTTAAAATTGTCTTTTCAGCATCTCGCCTAGAAGAAGAACAGTTGTTTTCTGCATTAAAGAAAACATCGAAAAATAGATTTCTAAGAGCAAATTTGCAACACCGATCAGTTTGCTTGGCTTTGTCGTTTTGGAAGGAAGACAGGAAGAAAGAATTGCTTCATTCCCTTGTTGATAAAGCAGCATTTTTAATGAAATAATTTTTATTGTGACTTTTTTTAATTTTACGAGCCACTTAAACTTGACACGTACCCAAACTGCGTAAGTATTTTTTTTCAAAACATCCTTTCACTGAGTGCAACACCTACTTGGAGGTTACCGCTACTTTTTCATCTGATATGTTAAAGCCACCTGCTCCCAAAGCTCAGCGGGATCCTGTCACACATGATTGATAATCAAGAAAATTCCCAGAATTGCACAAAGGCATGAACCCGACACGCCAACTTAATAAACAATTAGTCAAAATTCATTCGCTCGTTATGCAAATTGTATATATATATCAGACAGTACCACGTTCCAAACTTTTAATCTCGCACAATCGCAAAATCAATCACGTGAACTGTATTTTTCCTGAATGGCTTTTACCAGGTCAGTCAAAATCTACATCCTGTAAAGATACGTCACTCATGGTTGAAAAGTAGTTACTGTAGTTGTTCTTCGTTCTAAAGCTCATTATACTAATTCAATGATAGAAATAAAGAATGATTGAGAACACCATGGCTCTGCGCCCATTAATTTAAGGTACTGGGAGCAAGCTGTGTTGCTTTTTTATCTTCATTTTCAAACTTTATCACGGAGTCACTTAGTCAACACTTCGTTGTGATTATGTTTCGTGTCATTTGAACACGTAGTACGATAAGGTGGAAAAATGAATACTAACTCCTCTATTTTGATTCTCTTAAACTCAGTTTCCAAACAGTAGGCTAAATAAAGTTTTTGTATTAATATATTCCTATTTTGGATCACATTTACTCCTGACAAAGAAATATGATAAACATGTGTTTTGTTTTGCTGTGTCGCAGGGTTGTAATGTGTAAAACCGCTTCAACTTGGTCTGAGTTGCCAGCAAGTTTCAACAAAATCGATCGCGCGCTGTCCATCCCCATTGCTGAACAGTGCTTGTACGTTGGAGATCTAAGTAGTTTCTTCAATGTATCGAGGATTTACCAGAAAAGAACCCAGAGTTCGCACTCAGAAAGGCAAAGATAATTGTGGAGCATCCCGTGAAAATTGCTAAGCAGCAACTTCTCACAGTAAGAACCTTCCTTGTCTCGCTTGACATGGCATATCCTAGAAACCATCTGTTAAAATGGTTCAACGACTGCTCGAATGACATTTTGAAGTATGACATGGAACTTCAAAATCTTTACGAAAATGCGATCAAGCAATTCATAGACTGACGATGTCGAAGGATTTCTTACAACAAATGGCACTTCCAACGTTATACCAGATCCCTCTAAAATCGCACAGCTGCTTGACGACTGATCCCAAAACCTTAAAAATGTATCGGGTGAAATGTTAGAAAAGATTCAAAACGAAGAGAAAAAGGTCGGAAGGGAAAAATGAAAGCTAAGGCAAGTTTTATTTTTGCTTGTTTTCTTTGTGTCGGGTTTGTCGCTGCAGCTACATCGTTTACTTACCTATCTTCTGGAGTAGCGATGACGGCTGTGTATCTTTCGATTGTTACTCCAAGTGCTCTATGTGCCTGGATGTCGACCAATTACAGATTGGTTGGTCTAAGAAAGCAAGAAATGAAGCTCACAGAACTGCATCAGCAGATATTTATTTACAAACGGAACATTGTTAGCATGATAACCAAATTCCGAATCATGCAGTTGCACTAACGTTAATATGCATAAGCACATACGACTTCTACTTCCACCACTGTATGTGCCTTTAAAATCGTTCAGACGTTCTAACGAGAAATGTTATAATACTTGATTTTATTATCGAATTTCTAAAAATTGCTATCAAAGTGCATGTAGATTTAATTGGGCTGTGTATTCTCATTTAAGGTCAAAGCTCTTCCATTTCAAATAAATTTTTATTATTACATCCACAACAGCTGTCTCGTTATAACTTGAGGTTGACTGAGAAGCTAGGTCTAGGGGAGTTTTCTAGAGCTGCTTGGTTACACCGTCAAACGCAGCTACCTGTCTACAAGTAGTTAAAAAAGCGACTGCAGAAAACCTTCATGTTAAAAGCTATTTTCTATTTGATTTAGGAGAGTTGTTTTAACGTTTAACTGCGTTATCTGTAATTTAAGTTGACACCTGTATGTTCAGCTTACCTCATGCTCCCAAAGATCAGCCGTGCCTTATTGCACACAATTGAGAAACTGAGAAATTCCCCATATGTCACCTTAAATATCAATTCAAAATTAATGTGTATGCATGTATTTGTTTTAAATTGAAACATTTGATCAATCTGGCTCTGT
Source organism: Umimayanthus chanpuru (assembly GCA_025448255.1). Lineage (NCBI taxonomy): Eukaryota > Metazoa > Cnidaria > Anthozoa > Zoantharia > Parazoanthidae > Umimayanthus > Umimayanthus chanpuru. The sequence goes on along the minus strand of JAOEJI010299220.1, from coordinate 8,412 downwards.
TTGCCATTAATTGTTGAAGTCATTAAATGTAAGGCTACTCTTTCTGACAAATCAGGGAACTTTGAGTGGCTCACAAATTTTTATTGACGTAAGTTACACCTCTGAAGTATTTGAAATTTAAACCGAGAAGCTCGAACAATGTAAGGTCAGCGATTTACTTTTCAGTTCTGACAAATTGATATTTATTTTGTCTGTGGTTTTTTTTAGGTAACACATCCTGCCTTTACAACTTGAACAGTTTTAGACTTCCACAAGGACATAGAAAAACAATGCGATAGTTTAGTGCAAACCAAAATACCTGTAACTAATTAAGAACTGTTTAAATGTTGAAAGAAGCCTTGGAAGCAAGGAAATTGACAGTGGAAAAGGAAACACCCTAGCCTTTATTCTTCAGCGCATTTATCAAATAATTTTGTTTTTGAATTACTAGCTGTTCTGCGCGTATTGTTATTTCCGATCACCTCAGTTGTTCTGAATGTGTCCAGTCACTTCATGGAATTTACCCAAAGCCAACCTCACAGGGGGCTCTTTACCTTTTAACTGCAATCGAGATTCAAGTTTATGAAGTACACAGATGTTGTGTATACGCTATTTTTCAAACACTCACTAGATCATTGCTAAGTTTTTACACTTTCACTTTTGTTTTGGTCGTCCAGCAATCGCTAATGAGCCAAATTTAACCTAGTGTTGATCTGGCCACACTTTATTAGGTTTTTCCTAGCAATTTCAGTGAACACATTATTTTGAAATAAAAGTAAAAACTCAGCGGTCCAGTCCTCTTTCCCGCACTTATTCTTGAAAATAGTCCACGACATAAATAGAACTATAGAAAGGCTGCACTCCACCTTGATTTTACCGAAAGTGAAAACAATGTGCAAATACGTACAGGTGCTGACTTTCAGCCGTTCGCTCTCGTCTTCAAGAAGGTTGTTGACGCAGCCACCCTTGTGATAATTGTCTTGTGTTTTATACTAGGTGGGTTTTAACACAAAACATGAAAGAAGAAAAATCAATACATAAGTAGTTGTTCCACACTTGCAAACAAAAACTGTACAAATATCCGACATTTTCAAGGTGAATGAGAGAGAACGTTATCACTCATAATTAGGGAGCTCAAAGATCTTCAGGATAATTTTCCCAATCTTAAACACGGAGTTCAATGAGAAACGAAGGAGATGAGGAGAATTTTGGTGTGGATTCTTTGTTCAATGGGAAGTCAAACATTAAATGTCATATATCTGCAAATCTGTTGAATCATTGTTTAATACAAAATACCGAAACCAAATTCTATTCATAGATAAATTAAACTGCTTGGCAATAAGAATTGCTAATTATTATTAGATCCACTGAAATATATAAAGGAGTTGGGGCAATTAAAGAAGACCGTTATTTGAGATAGCTAACAAAACTATATGGAAGAGCACTCAATTTGTTGTCTTGAGGGGTTCAACAGTTGGATAATGGTTCAGTTTATCAAACTTTAGATTAATTTAAGCAAAAACTAAAAATTCGTATGTGTGGAGAAATGTGGTGAGCAGGACTAGGGGAACCGAAAGGGCTCGGTTATTATTTCGAGGACAAGCTTTAATTTGAGGAGGGGGTGGGAAAAAGTGGAAGAATAGATTGCGTGTAAATTTTTTGTTGGTCAAAACTTTGGCTACAAATTTCAATTTTTACCTCTTACCTTAGTTTCCCATACAATTTAACTAACGTTTCATGGTGTACCAACCTCTTCTTCTGCCTGGCTCGATCGCTCGATCAAATGGCGCCCTACTTAAAAGAAGAAGTAAGAAAAACAATCGCAAAATAAGGCATCGATTTTTCTCTGTCGGGGGGAAGGGGGAAGGGAAGGAAGGGTGGAGAGAGGGCTGAGAATCCTTGACAAAATACATTACACAAGCTGGCAAAACAAAAAACGAAAGATGCAGAGTTTTAATAAAGAAAGGACAAGTTGAAATAAGAATTTGTAACTAACTTCAAGCACCAGGGAGTGCCATCCTTTCTTCCCTCAGTCTCCGCTCACTCCCACCCCTTCCACTCCTCTCTAATTCAGTGGTCGCTTGGACATAGATCAGTATGTGACTCATTCAAGAGCTTGCGTTCCAAATCAAGAGCGAACTTTTTTTTTGAACAACCCGGACTCCAATCTAAACAAACGTTTAACTTATTTTTACTATTTCAGATTGCAATTACATCCGTGTTGACGTTGTTCCCTGCGCATAAAGTAACATGCTAAAATCTCGACTGGTCTTGAATAAGTTCAAGTTCGAGTTTCTCAATATGTTGAGAACTGAATTACCATAATCACGCAAATAAAAACGGTCACAGAGTATATACGTCATGACCAACTTACTGCATAGGAAAAGAACAATATTTCACCAACTTTACATTCAGGCATTTATCTGCTTGTCCCTCATCAACTTTCAGGATGAAAGTGTTCGTCTTTGCAGTATTATGGTTTTAAACCTAGAAAAGTGAATAGAATGTAAACGTTTTAAGCCATTGAAGAGCATTCTTGACTCCAGACTTCTTATCTTCCGCACATGTCGGTCGTCTCGGTTGGTAGAACGTTGGCTCTGGGTGGGGTCGCGAATGTTTGAAGAGCCACTTATTCTGTACCTAATTGTTGATCTTTGAACATGCTTGAATACACACCATTGTGATGGAGAACGTTCCAGGAATTACACAATAGCTGCCTTCCGTTATATCATCCTGGAACATTTATATCAGTGCTTCACTTTCACATTTCAGGTTTACAGATCCAGTGTCTTCTGGGGGTTTCGGAAACAATCTTTTCCAAGCAAGTCAAACTCTACGAAAGAAAGGTCTTGTTAGCGTAAGTGATTCATGCTGTATGCTCAAGCTAGTCAAAGTTGTTGTAGTTTGAAAGATTTTATATAATCCACTCCTAGATGCCGACATTTAGTTTCTTTCACAAGCCTTGTTTACAAGACATTCCGAACAAGGTTTGTCACTCAGAATTCAGGAGTTCAAAGTGTTTGAATTGAAGTTCAAAACATTAACGTCGAATCTGGGAACGTGCTTTTTTTTAATCAAATATATTTTGTTAATTAATTAGCTATAGATGAAGTGATGGTGGTAAGAACGTGTTTTGGTTGTTTTAGTTGGCCAAACTACTAATCACGATTCTCACAAACAATTGTGTTTTCCTCCGAAAACGATTGCGAAGTAAAACACTGGAACATCTTAAAACTAAACAACGAAAACTGGTTTAGCTTTTAAAATATGTTTGACTCTATAATATCGTTTTCTTTATCAGATTATGCGAGTTCCAGGAAATGTCGAGACCCCAAAAGAATCAAGAGGTGAAACCTAATAAACTGGCCTTTATTGAAATTAAGATTACTGTGGGTGCTTTCTCAAATTTGTATGAATGAAACCGGACTGTCTGATTTTATGGCATTACCGACAGCTGGCTAACGAAAAACGATTCGAAACATTGTCCCTAACGAAAATTCTAGGACCGCCCCTGTCGATAGTCTTACAAATTTTGAGAAGAATAGCGTATGGTCTTGTTCTGGCAGCGGGAAAAGAAAAATTTCCAGACATTGAAACTTGCAGCACCTGGTTGACGTGATTAACATTTGAAACCCTAACATGTTGAAAATATGGCAGTTTTCTTTGGTAGAAGTGTAAGTGGTGTTCGTTGGAATTTTCCCGGAATTGAACAAAGGCTGCAACCAGTTTCTAACTTCTAAGAAAACAATCTGTTGTTCGTTTGAGAATTCATTAGTTTTCTTTGGTTGAAGTTTAAGTAGAGTTTTTGGGAAACTTCGCGGAAATAAACAAAGGCCGCGACTTTCTTCATTTCTAGGAAAATAATCTATTGTTCGTTTGAGAATTCATTAGTTTTCTTTGGTTGAAGTCTAAGTAGAGTTTTTGGAAACTTCGAGGAAATAAACAAAGACCGCGACTTTCTTCATTTCTAAGAAAATAATCTGTTGTTCGTTTGAAAATCAACCACTTAAAATTTCATAAGTGTTCTTTGATGGAAATTTTAAAATGTTCTGTATTTTTGTTTCAAAAGGTGTGGATCAAGAAGTCATTGCGCTGAAGGAAATATGACTTCCAAAAGTCGCGTTTTGATCCTTGTATATTTGTTGTGCGTGGGACATCCTTCTTCGGTTGACGCAGTTCCTAAAGAATGCTTGAATGCAAATATTTTTCTTGGATTGGCAGGTTATGGTGGTACTAAATCTTGGGCTGAAATTTCCCAATGTGTGACAAAGATTTTTGAAGAGAAATTTGAATTAGAAAGCGTTACGGCGAAACACTTTCAAAGGGTTTATGATGCAGCTAAGTCTATTGAAGGAAAGGCCCAAGTTGTTCTGCAGGATCATCCAGATCAGTCTGGCGTCTTTCAAGCTATTGCTCTTTCCCTTTATCTTGCAACGCTGGCCTTTGATCTTTACTGGAAAGAACTACCTCAGCTATTAGAAAACAGCAAGGAATACCAAGAAGAGATCGACATTGTTTATCGTCGCGAGATTGTCCCAGTTGTAGATGGCATCGATAAATTGCTGAAAAATTGGCAAGACTATGAAATTGAGAAGACTGCCAAGCATATTCTGTCAATGCTTGAAGCGATAACAAAGAAGCTGTCAGAATTTCTCCTGAAAATTAAGGTCGATAAATTGAAAGCAATAGAAAACGAAGGCAAAGCTACAGTAGTTGCAGCAGTTTCAGGAACTGTCGCTGTTGGGGCAGCGGTTGCAGTTTTCGCTTTTCCGCCGGCAGGGGCTGTGATGGCGGTTGGTTACGGTGGAACCTTCCTTGTGGGCTCTTTCGCGACAGTAGTAAGTTACATGGTGAGATCAGGCTTCGTGGGATTGGAGGAACAACTTGCAGATCTGCAAGACAAAACGTACAAGTACAAAGATCAGGTTGCCGACGGAAGAACAAAAGTCAGCGAGATCTTGATGCAGTCGTATCGCACGGAGAGACCACGAAACAATCGAGGATGATAGATGAGAGGATAAACAAAGACTAAAGACAAACGATTTGTATTCACCAACTGTTAATAATAATAATAATAATAATAATAATAATAATAATCGTTTATTTAAAACTCTCTTGTAGTTAGCTAACTAAATTAACGAGTTGTTTACAAGCCTATTACTTACATACTGCTTTTATACACTGTAAAACTATTACTATTTACATATAAATCATTTGTTTAAGGAAAGTATATTTAAACATAAAAAATTCCTCTGTTCTTTTCAAGTTACAGTTCCTCCTATCCCTGTGGATGTCTGCTGTTTGCTGTTTGCTGAAGCTCCACAACTGTTACGTTGCAAACACTGAATGTCATATAACCGTTCTGCACTGTACAGAAAAATTAGAGCATGAGAAAAACTTTCGATAAACTCTCAATAAACAACACTAATGGGTTTTCAAAGGTTGCTTTTCAGTATTTTTCGCAAAGGTTTCCATTCCAAAAGAGTTCTGCTACAGTGTAGTCGGCGGATTTAAATGTTACAACAACAATACTATCATTTAGTTGCTCTACGCAGGAGGAATTCCACAGTGGTTAGACACCGATGTACACAGCGCTGTGACAGCGAAAATGAGCACAGCGCTGTGGCATTGAAAACGAGCACAGCGTTGTGACAGCAGTGGTAGTGACAGTGCTGAGGCAATGATGTGCACATTAGTGTGACAGCGATGGCAACTGACAGGGCTGTGACAACGCTGTCAGTTGCCACTACTTTTACAGTGATGTGCACATCACTGTTACACTAATGTGAACATCACTGTCACAGTGCTGTCAGTTGTTACCGCTGTCACAGCGCTGTCAGTTGTCACCGATGTCACACTACACAAAAGGAATCCCACAGCGGTTGAGGTTTACACTACTGTCCACACTGATGACACAGCGGTGACAACTGCCACTAGTGTAACATCGGTGGTAGTGACAGTATTGTGACAACGGTGTACTTAACTTTGCTGTGACAGTAGTGGCCTCGATAGCACTGTGACAGCGATGGCAGTGGTCAGCGATGTAAACTGACAATGGTGCAACAACGATGACAATGGCAACGCTGTAACATTACTGTGCACACTATATACATAATGGACGAAAACAGGCTGCCCTAGCGTAGAGCTAGTACTTAGTCTAGTAAAGCAATATGAGTGATTGACTCAATTTTGTAGCACTTTTTATGGTAATAAATGTTGTTTTCCTTAAATCGTCAACAGTAAGGACAAATGTTACAAAGAAGAGAGCTTACTTACCTCAGTTGTTGCTTCCTTTTTTCTTTCCTTGGACAGTCCTGGGGCCATAAGAGGCGATTTAGATACTATAGTCATTTGCCAATAGGTTAAAAAAAAAGATGAAATTTGGATTCCCAGGAATTAGATAAAAAAGATGCCATACGTCACCAATAATTTAACAGTGAACATTTTTTATCTAGCTAAGTATTTGTACTCATCGACTGTTAGAGAAAAAGTATTTTACTCTCATAGTTAAAGTTAAAGTAAACCTTGTTTATTGAGGGTAACACATCTATACCCATAGGATGTGGGATTATCCTACTTTATTTTAATTAATGCTACCAAGATAACATTAATTCAATAGACTAGACCAACTGCTTAGCATCCCTGTCCACGGACGATGTGGAGAAAAAATCACACAAAGTTCAACCCTCGACCAGGCAGCGTGGAGGGGATTGAAACGGGGGCCTTCTTGTTAGCAGTCATCGGTCTTGCCAACTGCGCTTAAGTCACCCACACATTCACATAATTTCTGTACACTTGAAAAAGAGAACAATTTTTTTTAAAAATTTTTGAAACTTTAAAGAGCCAGATTGGATTATAAACACCTAATTCATAAAGTTTACTTTTTTAAAAAAGAAATTTAAAACATAAAATATGGGACTCGTTAATATTGATAGTGAATACTAACGCCTGATCTTCGCGAGAGACGTAAGAGGCTCTTATGGCAGTCGTGCCACTGTGAAAACGGGCTTGACGCAAGTATATAGCAACGACGGAAGAGTAAAAGCAAGGATGAAATATTTTCCTTCTGCTAACATTTGCGTTGCACTCTGTGTTCACGGCGATATAAGCGGTGGAAACTCAACGGAAGGAGAAATGCAGACGGAAGAAAAAAGAAACCTACTGTTTCTTCCGTCTGCGCTTTCATCGAGCTTACCGCTTGTGTCAACCCGTTTTCACGTTGACATAAGCGCATTACACTCCTCCAATTGCGCTTCCGTTCACCTTACGTCGATCGTTGGAAACCAGGTTCAACTTATAATGAGCACGCCCTTGTTCAACTATTTCTCAGAATATGATGCAATAAGGTTTGTTTATAGTTTTTACAAAGCAATTTCTCTGGAGGTCCGGTGTACACTTGGTACATAACTCGTAAATGCTAGTATTCTTCAAGCTAAAATTAGACAGCAGTGTTTAACCATTGCTAGCACCATAGCTTTTCTCAATCACCGACATTGGACCATCCAAAATCTCACTCGTGGCAGTTGCTTCACTGCTCTGTTGTTTGTTTGAGGCTTGACTTTAGTATCTTTGGTAGAGTTCAAGTTGAGTTTGTTGGAAATTTTCCGGGATTAAACAAAGGCCGCAACTTTCTGTAGGATTTCTAAGAAAAAATTATGCTGTTCGTTTGATGCTTCATTGGTTTTCTTCGATGGAAGTCTAAGTGGAGTTTGTCGAAAACTTTCTGGAATTGAACAAAGGCTGCGACTGTTTTCATTTGTAAGAAAATAATCTGACGTTTGTTTGAGACTAGACCATCTTTGATGGAAGTATAATGAAGTTTGGTGAAAATTTCCCGGAATTAAACAAAGGCCGTTACTTTCTGATTTCTAAGAAAATAATCTATTGTTTGTTTGGTACTTCATTAGTTTTATTTGGTTGAAGTCTTATCGGAGATTGTTGGAAACCACCCGTAAATAAGCAAAAGCCGCAGCTTTTTGACTTCTAAGAACATAATCTGTTGTTCGTTTGAGACTTGACCACCTAAGATTTCATAAGTGTCCTTTGGTGGAATGTTGAAACTTCCCGGAATTAAACAAAGGGCATGTCTGTTTTCATTTCTAAGAAAATATTCTGCTGTTTTAAATTCATTTGAGACTTCCTACGCAAATGTTGCACAAATTGTAGCGAAGTAAACCCTGCTTCAACTTATTATTGTTTATAACCAACCGCACGGCAATTGTCCTGATGTGTCTCCAACAGGTGAACAGCTATATAGGGGCTCTATTATAGGGGGTCAGACGTTCCGCAAACCGCCTTATTTTTTCTCCTCATACCGTTAACCGCTCCGGTATTTTCGTAAAAACCGCAACCGCCATTTTTTTTTGCAAAAACAGTAACAGCCATTTGCCCATAACTCTTATTTCCTTCAAAATAATTTCATCTAGTTCTTTT
>JAOEJI010298998.1:0-11583 GCA_025448255.1 Umimayanthus chanpuru | reverse complement strand
TGCAAGCAGGGCAAAATCTAGTTTGGCTTCGCGAAAGTCGGGGATAAAGCTGGGGAAGCTTCGGCTTCAAGCGATTCGGAAGCAGATGTTTGTTCTAAGGAAACTAAAAGAAAGAAACCAGTAAGTGCATTTGATGTGTCGGAAATAATTCAACAAAAGGAAATAAAATCAATTACAGAATTACAAGGCCTAGCCCAGCAACAAAAGCGCGAGGGTAAAACTCATCTTGTCGAATTCCTGCTAAACCGCTCATCTAGAACTGTTGCAGAGATTTTAAAGACTTCTTGACAGAGGCAGAACAAAAGCTTGCACGGGCTAAGAGAAGCCGAATTGAACTTTTAAAAGACGCTCTGGATGAAGACTCTGTGACACAAATGGGTGCTGGCGTGCATGTGCGGGAGAAGTGCTTAAACTAAATTAAATAACCAAATGTGAATTCGCCGAGGCAGTTATCACCCTACTCAATAAAGATAGAGACAAGTTTCGAAACATTCTAATCATTGGACCGGCGAACTGCGCAAAGAAATTCATCCTGAGTCCTCTCACCTTAATTTTTAAGACTTTCAGTAACTCTGCCTCTGGGCGGTTCACCTGGGTAGGAGTGGATGAAGCTGAATGTATATTTCTCAATGCTATCCGTTGGAACCAGGATATGATTCCTCGGTATGAGTTACTGCTGCTCTTGGAGGGGAAAGAAATCCATTTACCAGCTCAAGAAACGCATTTTGCCAGTGACATAGTGTTATGCGAGGACACTCCGATATTTGCCACAAGCAGAGTAAAATGATCTTTTTTATTAATGGCGTCCTAGATCAGAGGGAGACTGAAATGATGGCAGTCCGCTGGAAGGTGATAAAGTTCAGCCATCAGTTCCCCATGGAGAGGCAGCGGGAAATTCCACCTTGGACCAACTGTTTTGCAGCGCTGTTAAGTGGTACGTGAAACATTTTATTTTCTAACCCTCGGCGGGCAGACTCTTCAAAATGTAACAGCGCAAATTTGCTGGTCAAACCTTATGAAAAGTTAAACATACAATATACACGACGGTAAACCAGCATAATAAAAAAAGAATACATTATTTTTTTTATTTTTATATCAGCGTGGTTTGCCGTGGTTTACCGTCAAGGTATGTCCGTCTCTAAGTTTTTAAGGGACCAAGGAAAGACTCGCCTACAATTTGGGCTAATTTTCTTTGTTAGACATAACTGTTAAGGCTCCGTACCATCCATCCTTATAATAATCAATCGACCCCCCTCGCCCACCATTCCCCTCTCCATTAAATTTGCAATAAAAATACTGCACGTCAGAATTGGTATCAAGTGTTCTAACCATAGACCCCACTTTTAACATCGGCGGGTACAGCGACACCAGTTACCTATCAAGATCTCCTGTTAGTGTCTAAAGAAACTGGCGAACACCCGATTTGAATTAGCCCCGTTCTTATTAGTCAAAACCTGATGAAAGACGATTTTGTTTATAGCATCCAAAAAACTGTCCCGGTCTTTAAAAGGACAGACTGAGGACATTTGGGACTGATGGATAGAAGCCCTGAACAGTCCTTCTCAGAGGGTTTTTCCATTTGGAGTAAAGCTACGTTGTATGAGCAATTTCAGGAACAATGCAAAAGAATATCTGAAAGGCCTTGAAGAGTCCAACAAAGAGTAAAATCACCAACCACATTCTTGGCAACTACACTGGAGACGAGATATACAATGAAGGAATGGTTGAAGCTGACTCGCAGGAAATGTTTGACACCCTATACGAATCTGTGCGACATGATTGGAAGAAGATGTGCCCTACCTTTCTCCCTTGGTTTAACATTAAAACAGCTATGATCAAACAAAAGATACTTGCCAGCGTAAGAACATCTGCTGGGTAGGGCTACCCTGCTAAGAGATTCAGTACCCACAGCAGTAATAATCACGCCATCAAACACAAAGAGAACTACAAGGAAGTAACTCTTCCACAATTCGTGCAAGATAAGAAACAGCTCAGAGCAGATTACGACGAGTTCGTGAAGGCCATTAAGGGACGAGGAGAGTACACAGTGAAGTACACCACAGATCAGTGGTTCAAGATGACAGTGAAACAGAAACATGTCAGGAAGATTAGAGGAATGACCATGAAGTGATGCAGGGGGAGAGAAGCACTATCAGAAATGTCACATTTACAGGACCGTTGTCAACTTCATGGGAAACTCTGCAAAGCCCTCTTGATGATGTCGTTTTAAGCAATATATATGGCTAGAAAGCTGTCAAAATCGCTTCTTCCCAAGGAGCAATGCAATCTTACCTGCTCCTTTTTCCCAGTCAAACAGCTGAGCGTACATTCTTAGTGGTTAGTGAAAGTAGTTCTGACAACTTTCAGTACTTTCACACCGTTAAATGTAGTGGCAGCACCAATACTGTTGTCAAATGTTCTTGCCCAGGTTTTCAATCTTGCAGCATTTGTTGCCATGCTGTAGCCATGTTCAACAAACAAGGTCTTATAAGAAAATATCTCGATGTTTATAATAAAAGTACTAGTCTGAACATCGCATAAAACATGGCAAGCAAGCGAGACTGAAATGTTGAGAGAAACGCTTCAAGGGACCAATACCAAGCACAGAAGCTGTTGTTGGCTGTCAAAACGTCTTTACAGCAACTATTATTCTTGCTTTGCGTTTGCTGCGTTGGGCACTTTTGGACCAAGTGGTTCAACTTCCATTTTACTACATGAAACATGCAATTAGCAAAGAAATTGAGTAAAAATGTTATTCAAATTGACTACCCATCTATTTTTTGGTTTAAAATGTTTGCTGCCTGACCGATTACCAAAAGGTTTCGTACAACTGTTCTTTGTTCGTTAATACACCTATTGACGCTATTGTGACGTCACATCTGATAACGTCATCATATTAAGACGGGCAGTTTGTGTCTTGACTTGGAAATGACAATTTTACAATGTATTCTAGCAATTTTGTATTTTTCTATTGCTGAATGCTATTTTTTCATCACTTCCAGTATTACCGTAAATGACCCATTGGACGCCCACTCTCTAAGAAATGTCCCCCTAATCGTTCAAATATTTATTAAACACCCCTCTCTAATAAACGCCCCGTATCTTATAGACGCCCCTTTCCAAAGGTTAGCCAAGTACAATAAAAAAACGAAAACGGTAAATTAACATTAATTTATTCAGTTACTTGCTTAATCAATAATGGTTTTTTAGTCATATCTTGTTCCATTTCGAACTCAAAGTACGGGTATCGCTCTTCGATAGCTTTAATCTCCCTGCTTAGAATGTCAGCAATCTTTCGTCGATTTGTTCTTGCATAATACCACCCACGAACAACAAGACCAACTTCACGTTTTCGTTTATCACATGCTTGATAAGTGAGAGTGTTCATTTCACAAGCAACACTAAAGCCAGCCTGCACTCGAAACAGCTCTATCGGGACATGTCCAGCCAGCTCCAAACTTCCACTTTCAGGAGATTCTTTGTAAAAACCGATAGCACTTGGGTCATACTTTATTGTTTCCTCTCTGTAGTCTATTTTACAAATTAGCTTTTCATTCATCACGAGCTTTTCGTTCATTCCATGAACGAGTCAATGCTTTATCAGAGAGCAAACTTGCAGCAGATAAACAAATTCAACAACTCACTGGGGATGTAGATGCTAAAAAATCAGAAATCGACTTATTGAAGGAGATTCCCCCAGAAGAGGAAGTTATGCGTTTGACAAAGCGAAGGTAAGTGTTATTGTCTGTGGTATGTCAAGTAAAAAGTATTCAATTGGTTTACAAATATTTCCGATTGTGATTAGTTGCTGAATACTAATAACCAGGGGTGGATTTAAGGGAGTAGGGGAGGAGGAGGGGGCCTGGGCCCTGTCTTTCATCGGCAATCTTGCAAACATTAATCTTTAAAACGTTTAACTTTAACTGTTTTTGAATACATTAGCAAAAAGTTTAATTAGTGGTGGTTTGCTTTGGTCCAGATTTATTCCAAGCTTGATAATTGATATCGATTCTTGAGTCAGTTCAGTGAAGCCTATTAATTTAAATACGTATTCAAATGCTTTTTAAAAAACTACAAACAGTCAACTGAATTTGAAGATGTTGTAGCAAGGGAAACAATGTGCAGCTCCGCACCAAAAGGTTAGGAAGCCAAATGTGAGTACAAAGTACAGAAGCAATGCAATGAGAAGAGTGAAGGGCATTCCAGATTTGAAACCAATTCACTGTGTCAGCAACAACACATCTACCTCTTCAGATAAAAGCGCAGTCCAGGATGGTTTGTCGACCACTTTAATAGTTAACATTTCAATACCAGCCATGACTGGCTAAATTTCCACTTCAAGTACTTGCATAAAAATATTCTGCAAAAGAGTATTACGGGTAAAGTTTATAAGTATGTAAAAAGTGATGCCAACATTGTACGGATCATGCGTGTGCTGTATGGGGAGGTTTACTAAGCAAAAAAAAATACACAAGTATTAGACACAGTGGGACTTCAAACAGTGTGTAAAGGGAAATCTAAGAAAAATAAAAACTGAATTTATGCAGGTTTGTGAAATCCCTAAAGTATTTCCATACAAAAAGCTCATGCGCAATATTAGTACTGTTGATAATGGCAAAATTTTTTCTCTAGAAAGTTTAGCCGAGAAACTTTCTATTGAAGCAGTATTTGGAATGTAATAACCCATTAAACCTTTTCTGTTTAGGCTTGCAGATTTGTATCTGCAAGTCCATGAAAAAAGCTCCTGTCTTCAATGGTTTTATGGTGAGAAACAAGTCTTTTATGCAGCAGTGCGGATGGTTCACCTTTTGGCAAGGATGACACAGCCAGAGCAATCTTGTTAGCTTCGTCAAATTGCTGCAAAGAGTTCAAAGTTGCAATAATAACCATCTTGTTTTCGGGGCTAACTGTGAAGAGGATAACCAGTCATCTGAGTAGAGAAAAGCAGGAAATGGAAGAAAAGACCCGGACAACTGGGCAAGGAAACCAGGTTATCTTCAAGTTTAAATTGATACCATCTGACATGAAATGGATATCCTCTCACACTGCGGAGCTTAATAATGGTCCAACATACTTTCCCCCTTTGCCAATGTCAATAATTATATGATTTAACAGCTTAACATTTTGATGAGGGAATGGTTGATAAACAACCAACACTTAATTAACCCTTTTAGCCCATTCAATATATCAACTTCCATCTTATCCTTAACATGTTGTGAGGTTTCGTTCAGAAGCTTCGCATCTTTCTTAGAAATTGTCTTAAATCGGGAGTTGCCATGTCTTCCGGAAGGGAATATGGTTGCCGTCTGCCGCATTACAAGTTTTCCTCCAGCTCGCTATCTGAGCTGAAGAATCGCTATCTATGGAAGTAGCGGACCATGTTCCGGATTCCTGGAGAGACAAAGTAGCGGATAAGATCAAGGAACTGTTAGGCAAGGACATTATTGAACTTCCCAAAGTCGACACGCCTACGCAGTACGTGGATTTCGTTGTTTCGAAAAGACAGTCTACAACCACTTTAGTAAAAGACGTTTGAACAAAACCTGGCTTCTGATCAATATGCCCACACAGATGGTTGTAACTGCACGGATGCTCTAATTGATATACAGAATAACTACTTAAAGGCGTTAGATGATAGACTGTACCTGTGTTCGAATTTTTGCTATGGACTTTTCAAAAGCATTTGATAATGTCAAACACTCTTTACTTGGAAGAAAACTTAAGTCTTTGAATATGGACCCATATGTTGTCAACTGGTATTTAAACTTTTTAAAAGACAGATGTCAAAGACTTGTTTTCATGATTAGAGATAGTACTTATAAGGAGGGAGGTGAATAAGGGCACGACCCAGGGTAGTGTTAGCGGACCGCATCTTTTTCATTTATTTGTTAATGGTCTGGATATTGAATAGAATAAACTAAACCATTTAGTCAAGTTTGTAGATGAAACAACTATACTAGTCAAAGTATGTATGTTTAATGAGTAACTTTGTAACGATATTACTGTTCAATATTTTAGATGGTCTGCAATCAATCAAATGCCGTTAACATAGCAAATTGCCGTGAGCTCGTGGCCCAAAAGAAAACCAAGGCAGGTACAGTTCCAGTTAATGGTCTGAAACAAGTAAACAAGCTTAAAATACTTGATGTACCATTTCAAGAGAACAACGGATTTAATGAACATGTTAAAAACAAACTAATGGAAGCTAGTAGATGCTTGTTTGTTCTCCGTATTCTACCTAAAATTACGTATGGTTTTTCTGTCTACGCCGTGTCTCCACCTGATCTTAATACAGTGCAAAAATTTCTCACTCGCTGTTACAAACGTAATTACATATCACATCATGTAAATGTTTCTGAGCTAGCGGAGAAATCAGACCTTGCTATTGCAAATAGAATCCGCAAACAAGCAAGGTCATCATCTTTTAACCTTTTGCCTCGTTTTAAAGAAAGCTCTCTTTACCTTAGAAATTCAAGAAGTTTGCTGCCTCTCTTAAATACTGAAGGCTACAAATCATCTTTCCTAAACAGGCTCCATTTCCAGTACCAGTTTGCATTGTAAATACTTGAAAAAGTTATTTTTAATTTAGACTTTTGTATCTGTATTAGTGATTTTAGATTATTGTATTTTTATAAACTAGCATTTTTTCGCAAAGTTCTGAAATAAAGACATTATTAGTATTATTGTTATTATTATTATTAAAGTTGTCCCTTTCGCTGATTACTAACCCTACGTTCTCTTAAATGCAGGTATTCTAACGATAATGAGAACATAAACCAACTTTCTGGGTAGGTATCTATGTGATTACTACTGGCACAGACATTGAACACATTCTCGCACAAAAAAGGGTCCAAATTGGTTGGTCTAAACCAAGCCGAGTCATTCTGCTAGAAATGTTAGCATATTTACGAAACACTTGAAGGAAGGCTGTTTTGGCACCCCCTGGTCTAGCAATATGAATTTGAATTCATTGGACATTAATTAACCTTACGTTCTCCTGAATGTAGGCAGTCTAAGGATGATCAGAACACAGACCAACTTTCTGGGTAGGTATTTACATGATTACAACTGGCACAGACATTAAACTTTTTTTTCAAACAAAATACATTGTGTGTGTGTGTTTGCATTTAGCTGTATGCATGCCTGCACCCATAATTGTCAGATTATACCCCCAAGAAAAACCAAAAAACCAATATCACCAACAACAATTATCACAATTGAAATCAACACTGAAAATACCTATATATTTTTATTACACATTTAGGGTTTTGGTCAACAATCAAATTTTCCCAACATGTTTATAACAAATGTATAGTCTAGTAAGGAGAATGACTTATTTGTGGTCGCGATAATATCACCTTTGACCAGCTCCGGTGTATCTGTTAGAAGTAGAATGTCCAACAAAGAATCGTCCGAAACATCATCACCAGTAACGTTACCGCTTTCATTAAGATCCGCCTGCATCCACTGCTCCACGTTATCGACACAGTTCAATAAATGCGGGAATTCGTGGTCCGCCCACCGTTTGAACCATTAACCTTGAGCTTGAATGCGGCCAGTAGTAACAAAGATTGTTAACGTTAGGAATCGCTCATCACCACGTTTCAGATCTAGAATGATTTTGTCTGTCTTTTCGGGGCAGTTTGGTCGTTCCGCCTCTTTCCAAACAGCACTGTGTTCTTCGATTTGCTTCAGTTGGCGGATACACCTGTCAACTATGGCTTTGACCCTAAGTTCGTTCTTCCGTCGGTCGTTTCGAAGCCAACAATTGAGGCAGAATATATCGTGTAATCCTTTGCCTCAGATGGAACTTGTTTAGTTCCTCTTGCTGGTAGATTGAATTTGTCAACATCGTACCTAAGCAGCGTTTCATTCGGTTGCTTAATTTCGCCGGCGATAATTGCGGCCAAGAACTGCGGGATTCACACAAGCACAAAATCACTTATTCCGACAAAACCGAGAGACTGATAAAATCAAAACGAACTAAATCAAAGATATCAGTTTCTCCAAGCACTATAACTAGTTGCATCATGAACAATGGTTACTCAAGAGGCAATTTCGAAATTGAAAGAGGAGTGAGACAAGGAGATCCGCTATCCGCGTACTTGTTTATTTTAGTGATTGAAGTGTTGGCAATACATATCCACAGTAATCAAAACATCAAAGGAATATCGACAGGAAATATTGAAACAAAACTATTTTTGCAGATGATCTAACTGCCTTCTTGAAAGATGAGAGTTCATACGACAGTTTAGTGAACTCTCTTGCTTTATTTAAAAAATGCTCGGGATTTAATGTTAATGATGACAAAACTGAAGCATACTGGCTAGGAAAAGATCACAAATCTCCTCCAGCAAAACTTCCTTCTGTTAAAAAGTCAACAAACCAATTAAGATTTTAGGTATTTATTTTACTTATGATGAAGAACTGAAAATTAAGCTAAATTACGAACACGTCATTCATTCAATAGAAAAAACGCTAAACCTATGGAAATGGAGAGATCTCACTGTGTTTGAAAAAGTACAAATTATAAAGATTTTTGTTGTTCCTAAAATAAGTTATTGTACAAACAGCATTTCTCTTAACACAGAAAAACTTAATGAAATAAATTCGCTATTATTTCGCTTTCTTTGGAAAGGCAATGACAATATCAAACGTTCTGTCGTTGTTAACAGCTATGAACAGGGGGGTTAAAAATGACACATGTTGAATCACACATCAAAGCACAAAAAATTACTTGTCTCAAAAGGTATTATCAAGACTATCCTTCGACATGGAAAAACATACTAGATTTTTACCTCAAGGATGTCGGAGAAAGGTTTTTACTTAAATGCAACTTCCTTGTTTCTAAACTTCAATTGCAACTCCCAGAGTACTACAAAGAATGCCTCATAATTTGGAACTCACTACAGCAACTGGTACCCTCAGAAACAGATCAAGGAATAATGAACGAGTATATATGGAATGACAAACAAATTTTAATCGAAAATAGAACAGTGTATAGCAAGAATCTACGAGACAAGGGCCTGTTGAAGATAAATGATCTTTTAAATTTACAAGGAGGTTTTATGAAAGTGGAAGAACTCTTGGCCTCTGGGTTCACTTGCACTGAATCTTTTTTGCTAATGAGTTGTATCGACGCTCTTCCGTCACAGTGGAGAAAACAATTAAAGTTTACAAAAAAAAAGAAACCTGGCTGCTGAGAATGATGAGGCACAACTTTGGATAGATGCAAAATTCATCAAAATATCAAAATTAACACAGAAAGCTATTTACTCTGAACTAGTTTCAAAAATCACCAGCATACCCCACTGCACAAAAACGATTCTCTACATTATATCCAGATTATAATTTTGAATGGAATAGGATATATGAAATACCATTTAAGGTAACAACAGATTCAAAAACACGACAATTTCAATGCAGAATACTTAACCGAATACTGTATACGAACAAATTGCTGTACAAGATGAAAATCACTGACACATATAAATGTACTTTTTGCAATGAGGAAGATGAAACAGTCGAGCACTTACTATTTTTTTTCAAATATACTGAACTCTTCTGGAAAGAAATTATAAAATGGCTCAAAAGGTTTCAAATATTATTGAATCCTTTTGTAGAGACAACCATTCTGTTTGGCATTTTTAAACATAAACATTTTAAATTGATAAACCACATAATTATCATCGGAAAACAAGTAATATACACTTGTAGATACAGAAAAATAATACCTAATTTTCAGCTTTTCCTATCAAATATTCGAAGAATAACAGAAATTGAGATCAACATAGCACGAAGGAGAGGAGCTTTAGACAACTATTACATGAAGTGGAATAACATTGTAAATTGGCTGCAAGGTAGTGTCTAAAATCAATACACTTACACTGGCTGTAAATTTTCATTTTCACTATTTTCATTTTCCTATTTTTTTTTCACAACTAAAATATTGAATGTATTAATAATTATCAGTATTGTTTTTAATTCTGTAACCAAATTAAAAAAAAGTCAGAGATTTTCGAGGTTTTTTTTTCGGTCGGATGAGCACGATGATGAGCAGGTCAGCTTGAACGTGGAAATTCCGAAGGAGGTGAAAGGGAAGGCATCGGGTTGAAGAATAACTGATTCGAAATGGCGGTGCCTACACGCCATTTTTGCGCTCTGAGGAAAATGTACATATTCTTACCTCTGTTACATTCTTCTTAGCGGCCTTTTGCACAAAGAAACAATATTAAGCACTGGAGGCATCTCATGTTCATTCGCAGTAGCGAATGTGGAAATACCGACAACTCGGGGAACCATAGCAAGCTTGATGCTAGAAGCAAGACTCCAATAACGATACCACTGATGAAAATCTGCCAACTTACACAACGCTGCTCTATGGCAGTACTTGTTCTACTCTGGTGATGTCGAACCTAATCCAGGTTGGAACCAACCGGCTTTAAACCAGCTGTTGGGGCTGAAAATTGCCCATCTCAATATCAGAAGCCTATCTGGACGCTTGGACGAGTTTCGCATATTAATGAAAGACAACCCGTTCGATATAATGTGTCTAACAGAAACATGGCTAAACTCCTCCGATAAAGACGATGAACTGATTATTGACGGTTATATTCTCATTCACAATGATCAGGAGGCCGCTCACAGGGGAGGTGGAACAGCGATTTATTATAATATTAAGCTATGGGCAAGGCAAAGAACAGATTTAAGCTGTGACCTAGATATCGAAGCCACCTGCCTTGAAGTCACTTTTAAGAACCGAAGCAAAATGCTCGTTTGCTCAACTTACTGTCCGGATAAGGACTGGTATAGGGATTATAAGCCCAACCTGGAAACGATGTTAGAGCGTGCGTCAGTGGAGGGTATTGAGCAGATGTATTTAGGTGACTTAAACCAGGACCTATTACCAAAAAGACTATCAACAAATGCAAGAGACCTGGTCCAGTTGTTCACATCTTATCAGTTCACCCAACTTATCAAAGACCCCACGTGTATTACCGCTCACTCGCAAACTTTGCTCGATTACATCTACACCACCGATAAAGATAAAGTTCGTGCATCTGGTGTCATGCAATGTTCTATTAGCGATCACTCTCTCATTTATTTAATTCGTCGAGCAAAGAAACAACGCAGCCCTTCGAAAATTATTCACTACAGAAACTTCAAAAGTTATTCAAGTGAGAACTATCAATTTGACTTGCAAAGTGTCTCTTGGGAAGATGTTAACACTTCTCTAACTGTGGACGATGCGTGGGAGGCTTTTATCACGACCTTTAGGAATGTTAGTGATTGCCACGTGCCTCTTGCGACCAAACGAGTCCGTGCAGCCACTCTATCGTGGTTAACTAGTGACATCAGGGATATGATGCGCACGAGAGACTATCATCATAAAAAGGCGCAAAGAACAAAGAACTCTCTCGACTGGTCAGTCTACAAAGATTTCAGGAACAAAACAACAAAGCTTATCCGGAACTCGAAGCGAAATTATTATTCAGATGTCATAAACACCAACAAGAAAGACTCGGGAAAACTGTGGAAAACACTTAAATTGGCTATCTCCAGCACAAAGAAATCGAATAGTGT
>JAOEJI010298887.1:0-11585 GCA_025448255.1 Umimayanthus chanpuru | reverse complement strand
CCTGTATTTTTGTTGCAGCTTGGACTTATACTGACGGCCCATACGGTACGTTCCACATTTTGTACTCTATTGGGTTATACATCTCTGAACGAATAGACAAAAATGTTAATATTAACAATGATAAAAACGATAGTCATAGTCATAGTCATAGCCATAGTCGTAATCATAGTCATAGTCATAGTCATAGTCATAGTCATAGTCATAGCCGTAGTCGTAGTCGTAGTCATAGTCATAGTCATAGCCATAGTCATAGTCATAGCCATAGCCATAGCCATAGTCATAGTCATAGTCACAGTCATAGTCGTAGTCATAGTTATAGTCGTAGTCATAGCCATAGTCATAGTCATAATGATAGTCATATTGAATGTCAATGAAAATGATAATGACAACAATGACGATGACGATGGTAATGATAATGACAGTGACAGTGACAGTGATAATGATAATGACAACGATGACGACAGCGACGACGACAGCGACAACGACAATGACAGCAACGACGACGGCGACGACAACGGTGACAACGACAGTGATAGTGATAATGATAGTGATGACCGTACCAGAAAACAATAAGAAAATGATCAGTATTAATAAAAATAAAAATATAGAGAGAAATACAAATAGAAATGGAATTCCTTACCCGTTCATATTTCATTTTTGCTCAATATGACACCCCTTTAAATACCTACACTAGAAAATTATACCCTTTCATACAAGTACTTAAAAACGTGACTATTTCATATACTAAAAAGCCATTTTTCGCCTTCCCTTTTATATTATACGAGAAAGAAAACACACTCTTCCCCTCCCCCGTGTATTGCCTACTACTATGGGGAGTACCTCTGGGTCAGTTTTGTTATGTCGCGTGCTATATATAAATAGCAGGATTAAAATGTATACAACAACAAAGTGTAAACAACACACCTATATATGGCAGCGATATGCGGCAGTAATTCTATATTAATGGAAACGGTGTTAACTATCAAGGACCTGCCAACTGGACCAAAGTGTCCCCAAATTGCGGTGGAAGTGTCCAGTCGCCAATCTATTACAACTCCAGTGAGATAACATACGGGCAAAATCTTGGGGCATTCGTGATGAAGGGCTATGACACAGTGAAAGAAAATAGTACTGTCAGGATACGTAACAATGGACATTCCTTGGTTGTGGATTTCGACCACCCAAATGCTGCCAACATCAGCGGAGCAGGTCTGCCGCCGGGCGAGTACACCCTCCTCAACATCCACTTTCACTGGGGCAACTCTGACAACGACGGCTCGGAGCATCATGTGAATGGAAAGGCTTATCCGGCTGAGGTAATAACACTGGAAGACTAGTTTTGAAAAAAAATGTCTTTTCTGATGTTGGCGAGTAAACTGTAAATGGGTTCTGATCAACAATGGTTGACATTGACTTGTTTTTAGCCCGAAAATCGAGGTTTGGTGTATACGCTGATGTTTCGAGCGTTTGCCCTTCATCAGAGCAGACTGACGAAGGGTACCGCTCGAAACGTCAGCTATACATCAAACCTCTCGGGCGAAAAGGATACCATATAAACTCTTGTTGATCAAAACCCATTTTAAGGTGGCTTGATACAGTTTTCACTCTTCGCGCGCGCACGCGGCCACTCCACCTCCGGGGCACCGTGATGCCCGTAAAGTAATTTTTTCCCTCCATAAAATAAATCAAATGATGACTTTTGGGTATTAAACTATCCATTGGACTAATTTGTTGAATGTTTTTGTTCCACTTTCAAAAATAGTGGAGAGTTCAAAATCCAGTGTCTTTAGCGTTTTTTTAAAAATTTTTGTTAATTTTTTTTAAAAATTTCGTCGGTGAAGTGTTTCAATATTTTGTGTACAGGTAAATTTGATCGCCACAATTTCATTAGGAGAGAAAAAAAGGGGGGTGAACTGAAAGCGCGTTTTACCGTGCTGCCAAATTTTAAAAAAATTCACCGGAGCAAATTGGAGAAACAGGGACAAGAAAATTGTCGATAAATTTACAAAATTCAGATTTTGCAAGATCAAGAACTGCACGTGCCAAAACAACATATGCTTTACAAGCATCACGGCGCCCCAGAAATCGAGTAATGGCGCGCGCGTGCCCTCCTCCTAGTTCCCAAATGGCCAACACAACCCTGGTGGCCAAAACTGATAAATGCTCATCCAGCATCCTCTGGAGTTGCCAATGAACAGGACAACCTCGGTCTTGCCCAGCAAACCAGACACAGTTCACCCTCTTCACAAGAAGCTTCGCCTCTTGCTTTGTCACTTGTCAGGGGATATCTTGAGAGTAAGGGAATTTCAGAGTCAGCTACCAATATTATTGAACAGTCCTGGAGACCAGGCACAAACAAACAGTATACTACGTATCTTAAGAAGTGGAGCAGCTACTGTAGCTCACGGAACATTGATCCATTTTCTCCCACTGTAGTAGGAGTCAATTTCCTGGCAACATTTTTTGATGCTGGAATTGGATATAGTGCAATCAACACAGCCAGGAGTGCTCTGTCGTCAGTGATTTCACTTCCAGATGGTGGGACGTTCGGAACGAATCCATTAGTGTATCGTTTGTTAAGAGGAGTTTTCCAGTTAAAGCCATCACTTCCCAGATATAACACCATCTGGGATGTAAGAACTGTGCTACAACATTTGTCTACTCTCCATCCTCCTCAGAACCTTTCCCTCAAGATCCTGACTTTGAAGACCACCATGTTGTTGGCTCTTCTTTCTGGTCAAAGAAGCCAGACACTGCAGTCGCTGTACATCAGAAACATGGAGCTCAACCACAATAAATGTGTGTTCAAGATTGATAAACACCTAAAGACTAGCAAACCAGGGAAACACTTGGCTGCAATGGAGTTTAATGCCTACACTTTGAATAGCAGTCTTTGCATTATCAACTGTCTAACAGAATGTATTCAGAGGAGAAAGGAGCTAAGAAACGAAAATGATCAGTTGCTTGTGAGTTTTCAAAAGCCACACAAACTGGTATCAACGGACACTATTGCTTGATGGCTGAAACTGGTGTTAGAGCAATCTGGAATCGATAGCAAAGTATTTGAAGGGCATAGCACCAGAGCTGCATCCACTTCAGCTGCAAAGCAGCATTCCATTTCCCTGGACACCATCATGGCATGTGCTGGATGGTCAAATGCACAGACTTGCAAAGTTCTATCATAAAAAAATAGAGGACAAACCTAATTATGGCCAACTTCTGTTGACAAATGTTGTCAATTGATTGTTTTCAGATTATATTGTAAGAATACTTACCACACATTTGGATTTTGTTTTGGCTTTGTTCTCTGTTCATGTTTATGGAGCAGAGTCGCTTATTGCCAAGTATTGTGCTGTTTATTGTTAAGCAATATTTACTTGCTACATTACTTTCAGATTATAAAAATGTTTTTTCGCCACATAGATTGTGTTTGCTGTGGTTTATTCTCTGCTTTTGCTCGTGTTTGCAGAGCTTTCAAGGCTCATGTGACTTCCTACGACTGGTGTCAAAATAGAATTAGCAAGTTAAACGAGGCTTACCTGTAAGGTGAAGTTTGACTTCAGTTCTATGAGACAACAGTCACGAGGTAGGGAGTTACATGCCCACCCTCACTGTTATATATATACTCGTTTCTACTCAGGTCAGCTGTACTGGTACACCCACTCTTGTGATTCATCCCTTCTGCAATCACTCGCCTTTCAAGACTGACCGCTGGTTGCTCACGCATATCTCATGTAACTCCCTACCTCGTGACTGTTGTCTCATAGAATTGAAGTCAAACTTCACCTTACAGGTAGGCCTCGTTTAACTTTCTAATTTTGATGGCAATTCGTACAGGCGGTTGATAAATTCCTCGCCAATCAGGGCTTAAAGTTCGGTGTGAGGGCCAGGATCCAAGGCAAGCTTTTGCAATTGCAAAACAAACTTCGTCATCAACAGGGGTTTAGTGAAGAGAATGCTTGCCATCTTCCCAAGCCGAAGGAAAGTCCAGTAGGTGTTGAAGATAATGACGTTCCTGCAAAACCAACGCTGCCCATACTGGAAATGACAGCCGCAGCCCCAGGCCTTCTTCATCATAAGTGACAAAGTTTCTTTGAAATTTAGCCATAAAACTGTGTTAATTATCCGTAACGGTACCTCTAAGCACTGTAACTCTGGCCAGAACTGTTGAAGTCGAAGCTGCTGTAATGGGTCTCGGCGACGAATCAATCACCACTTTTCAGAAACGTTAAGCAATGGAACATCTCTCTACTCTCTAAGTTGGACGTGAACCATTTGTTATTGTTTACAATTATCAAATTCCAAACTAGCCCTTACAATCATTGGCAAAGTACTACCGGGTGGCAGCTATTAAACTGTTGTGAATTGGAGAGAAACTGTTGTGAAATGGAGAGACAGCCTTTCTTCTGTTCCCCAACCATTTCCATCTGGTTACCTTGTAGATGGATTTGATAATGACTAAATCGTGCAGTGCAAGTGGAGAGTAAAAGTTGAAAAAAAGGACTGGTGTGCAACCTTACATGAGTGTGTCAGGTTGTTGTAAATGAAGATGGCTACCTGTGGCCGACTATGGCGAGTTTTTCAGTTGAAACCTTTAAAACCTCGAGTCTCTTTCAACAGCAGTCAAGCAACTGTCTCCGTGATTAACACGCAACTTCCGACGCTTTCTGATAAATATACTTGTCTTTTGTTATAACAGGAAGCCAGCAGACCTAACTGCGTTATCAGAGTGATCCTGCGCGGATTGGCCAAAGGCCACCTGCGGCAGACCATGGTTAGTTTTTCAGTTGGAAAAAAGGTTAATAACCTTGAGCCTCGTTCAACAGCAATCACGCAACTGTCTGAGGGATAAACTCGCAACTTCAGACGCTTTCCTGATAAGTATACTTGTCTTTTGTTTTAACAGGAGGCCAGCAGACCCAACAGCGTAATCCAAGTGGTCCTGTGCGGATTGGCCAAAAGCCACCTGTGGCCGACTGTGGTAAGTTTTTCAGTTAAAAAACCTTTAAAACCTCGAGTCTCTTTCTACAGCAATCATGCAACTGAGGGATTAAACATGCAACTTCCGACGCTTTCCTGATAAGTATACTTGTCTTTTGTTTTAACAGGAAGCCAGCAGACCAAACAGCATAATCTGAGTGATACTGCGGCTGACGATGAAGAGTTGTTCATCAGCGAACTACCTGGGGACTTTAACAATGCTTGCTCAACAGTGCTTTATGTCATTAATTTCAGCAGTTCATCTTCGTACACCTTATAATTACCGGATTTCACTGCATCAACAATTACTATTAACACCTTTGAGCCTTACTACAAAAATATGTATTTATATATCTTTATATTTTTGCACCTTCAGATGTGCCTATTAATGTTTATGACATCGAGGCAGTCTTGAGTTCTCAAACATTGCCAGGTGAGTTTGAATTTTAGTCGATGCAGGTGTAGAACTGTAGGCTGATACAAATAAGTAGTCATATATATATATAGGCATTTCTTTTTGTTCAGTGTTAGTGGTTGTGGGATCGAGCAACTTTTCATTTTTCCTCTGTAATGTTGCCACTCATGTCATTGCTGTCTGTTTTTCTTTCTGTATACGTACTGGTTTTTGGGTTATTTTGGAAAATGACCCAGTCTATTTATTTCTAGACTGTGGGGAGCTGACGGCAGGCAGGCAGTGCAAAGGCCAGGAAGAGTTCAGTTCAGCAATAAATAGCTTACAAAATAAGCTACTCGCTCTGGCTGAAGAAGACAGTAGGTTTTCTGAAAAAATTACTAGTGTTGTTGCGGAAGCAAATAACCTGCAAAGGCTATAGAAAGCCCATAATGGATTCCATGACAGCAGCAGCTCTAACGCAGGGCTACAATATAAAAGTTTAAAATCGAGCTTTAGATTGGAAGAAGCCATCTTCAACATCGAACAAGCAATAGCTTACAACTTTGTAATGATACGAGACTCCGTAGAATGTCTCAGAAAACAAATGTCTGATACGATCCATAACCACAAGAACCACTAAATCCCATGGATCATCTGACAAGTGTGCTGAGGCTCTGGCCCTTCATGGTTCACAATTAACAGTTACATGTTGATCCATCCATCAGTTTATTAAAATGTTACATTTACATATTGATTTCATCAGTTGATAGTGTATGCAGTACTGTATTTTATTTAAAGAAAATTTTAAGAACACCTTAAAAACATTTTCAGGCTGATTTTGTAGAAAACACCCAATGTATAAGAACAAAATCAGCCTGAGCCCCCAAAACACCCGTTCTTTTATGCGGGTTTTTATTGTATGGTAAGAACTATATTACAAATTTGTCACTACCCAGACTTGGATGCTTGGCATCTAAAAACTAACAACTTCTTAACTTTATACAGATTATAATAATATACAAGTTATAATAAACAAACACAGCATGAAAATATTTCTTGCTATGTACACAACACATCCCCAATAAAGAAGCCAGGAAAAACTAAATACTTTGAATGTTCCCTTCAAACCAGTGATTCAACGCAAGACACCCGAAGAGCTGTCTGTTTCACCCCAGAACGATAGACATTATTTAAGACTTTGCAAGACCAAGAGAGTCTTGCAAAAATATTAAAGTATAGCATCAGCAACAAGTATGGTAGAGAAGACATAATAATTGAAAACTGCAAGACCATTACACCAACCAAGGGGCAAGAATATGATGGACCAGCTAACATGTCCAGTAACAACATGAGTGTTTAAAAGCAGATTAGGGAGCACTCACCAAATGTTGCGTATGTTCAGCGCAGCGGCCACTGCCAGAAGAAGAAACAGTTGTACACGTAAGGAGATGTTTGGTCAAGTGGGTAAGTATTCTTTATTGGTAATTATATGTGCAAGTGCATTATAGAGGGGTTTAAAAATGTATGTTCGACAAAATCTGAGCGCGAACGAGCTACAAGACAACCTCGTCATCTGCAAACTCCAATGCGGGCATGGGTTTGGTCTAGAAACCAGTACCTTTTTGAAGACATGCTTGGCAGAAACCTTCCAGAAGAAAGGTGGCGTGAACATAAAGGCCTAGAATCCATATTTTGACCCCGCACTGTCCAGCAGTGGAGGATTCGTCTTCTCTGTTGTCAGCAATCAAAATCACAAGATTCTTGAACTAATTATTGAAATAAACAACCTGTCAAACAGGGCGCTGCTAATGGTCAAGTGTTAAACAAGATGATAAACCAAACAATAAAACCCTACTCGCAACTAGGGTTTTAAAATTACTGCGATAGCGGTTTAACCATGGTCAGAGGATTAACCAACTTCCAGAGCCATGGTCTAGTTGGCCGTGTGAACCCGTCCCATGTCTTCAAAATGTAACCTAATACTTTTTTTAATGACGCAGTGTACCGAGAACTCAAAAATGAGCATTATATTCTGAAAGCAGGAATATTGAAACACATACAAAACGGTTCAAAACATATTAATACATCAGTCAAAGTAAATGATCATCCTCCATTGATTCATCTGGAAGTCTGTCTA
Organism: Umimayanthus chanpuru; assembly: GCA_025448255.1. Lineage (NCBI taxonomy): Eukaryota > Metazoa > Cnidaria > Anthozoa > Zoantharia > Parazoanthidae > Umimayanthus > Umimayanthus chanpuru. The sequence continues at coordinate 4,074 of JAOEJI010298887.1, read as the reverse complement.
AATAATGTTAAATTGTGTCAATATGGTAAGTGAAAAATACCCAATCAATAATCTATTCCAGCATAGGTGAACAAGTTCTGGACATTTGGGGAAAAAAAACTGCTGACTTATCGAAAACTGTTGTCACGGAAGAGGGGATCAACTTAATAGTACAGGACTTCAAAAACCGGTCATCAAGTGACACCAAGATGATACGTAATAGCACACCTGGCAACGAAAGGGAAAAAGTCGCAGCCCAAAAAGGCTATCTAAATGACCAAGTACTGAACTTTGTCTCACTCGACTTTTTTTGCGTATGAGAAAATATGGATTTCGCAGTGGAAAGTGCACTGATTCAAAGTAATTTCTTGCAAAATGCACTGCAAGCTTAGGAGAATGAAATGTCCATCAACTACTTCGTCTGGTGGAGACTGTATAAACATTTGTGCAAGATTAATTTAACCTACTGCTAAGGAAGACTACTACTAAAGGCAGAAGGTCTAGTGGAACAACACCCAGCCATTGAAAACTTCAACAGCACTCAGGAGAACAACATTTATAACATTCTCAGTCATGAACCAAGGATTGGCATCTCGGAAAAAAATCTACGAGATGAAGATGTGTTGCTATGACCACAGCTGCTTTCCCTCTTTTGGAAATTGTCAACGAGCCTGTATCTCACTTGTGCAATAGTGTAGTGAATCAATCTGTCTAGATTGCTGCTGATATATTAAATGGAAGAACAGTTCACAGTCCCTAACAACATTATTGAAGCTTATGAACATTACAAAATGCATTTGCCTTTATTCGGCAGTAAGCCAGTTGGTGCTTTCACTCGATTTATGGGTTGGATTTCGCGTGGAAATAACCAATTTCGGTGCTTAAAGTGTATATGACAGAATTTTTTCTGGCTTAATTTGTTTGTTTATACTGTTGAAGAATCGGTTTTAAAGTTCACAGCGCCAGATAATATCTTAAGGCCTTTTTCCTTGTTCGAAATACGCGGGATTTTCCTTCAAATTTGTCCCTACCGTTGCACGGCCAAAAGATCACGTGACAACGTTCGAGACGTCAGTTGGTTTGCTAAAAGCAAGATGGCTGCTCATGATCCAGATGAAAAAGCAACCCAACACGGAGGAAAATATCCTAAAGCCAGAGGGCCAAATGTCCAAAGTTGCAAGAATACTAGTTATACACCAGTGGTACAATGAATCTGTTTCCCAAAGATCCCACAATTCGAGAAAAATTGGTAAAGTTCGTCCAGAGACATCGTGTTGACTTTGGCGGAGAACCACTTAGTGCTCATGCCGTGTTGTGCTCAGTGCATTTTGAGGAAAGTTCATTTGCAAATAATTTGGCGTGGAAGATGGGCCTAAGGAAGAAAAGGGAACTTGTCAAAGGTGCCATTCCAACAAGAGATGCTGTTCTCCCAGAAGTCTCGAACGTGTTGACGGAACAAACAAAGCGACAGGTAAGCAGACATTTTCTCACATGTTTTTGTCATACTGCATTACTTTATTTGTTGAAAGTGTCACATGTGCAGTCTTTTTGATCGGTCTTTTATGTCTGTCGATATGGCCAGTATGATAGTCATACTTTATGAAAGTTTTTATTTACATTTTATTTATAATTATTTCAGATTTGTAGGTTCTTGTACTGTACTATCACTATGTACACTATTTTTGGTAAAGAAATTTACCTTCCTTTCAATATAACATGTTACTTCAAAAATTATGGATATTGTAGAGGAAAGCAGTTCCTAAGAGTCATCTGCAAACTGCCCTGTGCTTCAAATTGTTAATTTTTTTAAACAGTTAAAGAGAGATGCCTTGGCAGAACATAGCATCTTTGAAGTGGGCAGTAAGAAGAAAAAAAGACTGACAGTGACGACCTGGTTTTGGAAAGCACGACGGATGTTACAACCAGCAATCCAGTTGAGACAGCCTCTGCGCCCAATCCTAATACTGTTGAGACAACTGCAGCCACTGAAACCACCACTGATATCATTTCTGATATCATTTCTCATACCCCCTCTCAATTCACCACACCAAAGGTGAAATGTACGTCTACCTGAGAGCATCAGGCAGAATGCAAGAAGTTGAATAAATCCAATAGCCGTCTCAGTAAGCAAGTACAGGAATTAAGATGCCGTATCAAAGACTTCGAAACTGTGAGTATCAGTATTATACAAAGAAATGATATTTTTGTAAAATAATTCAAATTGTGTGCACATTCTCGTTGGTCTACAAGTTTGCTCTCATAGCGGAAGAAATCCTTCCAAATCCTTTCCCTCAGATTAATCAGTATATTCCCGTATAGACCTTATCACGTCTTCCAAAGAGTGTTTGTATGGAAACTCAAAGTCAAATATCTTTAAGTCTTTCAGTTGTTAAAAATGTTATGAATTAAAAACTTTGTTAGGAGAGAGAAACCGAATGCCAAAGTTTTGGCATGTAGCCGCATAGTAATGCATCCAGGTACAATCTGAGTTTTACCATATATATCTGTTGCTTGTGTTTTACTGTTGCAACAAAAATTAAAGAGAGTTAACAGAGAAATGTATGGAAACACTCAAATTGTGACTAGACGCTTTTGTAATTGGCTACATGTAAAGCGTGATAAGGTCTTCTTGGTGACCTGATATCCAGTGCAATTTAAAAGACTGTGAAGACCAGGTCTGTTCTTTCAGCCAGGCACAAGAAAACCATCAGGCAGGTATTCCAAAAACCAGAAGCAATTCTCCTCAATCCTATATCTAATTAGTAAAGATCCTCTAAATTTTTTAGTTACTGGTCATAATAAGCCCTTTGCAGCTGGAGGTCACATGATACAAAATCCAACATATTGGAGGGCAAAAGAATGTGACAAGACTCCACTGGGAAATATAGACAAAGAAATATGGCACTATTCTAGTTACCGGTAGTTGTGTTTTATTTTGGAGTCTAGCACATTCTTTTGCTATCCAATCTGTTGGATTTTGTACCATGTGACCTCCAGCTGCAAAGAGCATGTTGATCCCTGTATTTAGTACCCCTTCCTCCCATGGGTGGTATTTTTGTCCATCTCATTCATCTGCAAGCTGTTCAGTTGTTACCAATGTGACAAATAAGCTAAGAAATGATAAAAGAGCAAGTGGCTTTTCTACGGAGATGACAGAAGTGGAGTCAGAACTTGAAGATTTAATCAAGAAAGAAGATGAAGTGGACGCCGACCAGAGCGAGCACAAGGTGCAGAAAATGAAAGTCATACAGGACAAACAGTGAGGAGACGAGAATAGATACAGAGCCATGGAAAGCCTATCCCAGACGAAGAAACAAAAAGCAGATAATGGTGATTTCATTTTCATCAGTTGATTTCATTTTGCATTTTCATTTTCATCAGTTGATTTCATTTGCAGATCAGGCCACTGCCCGATAATCGAATGAAACTGTGCGTACTTTTAAAAGATGCCCACTCCAAAGGAGCATTTTTCCTATTGAATAAGCTAGAATCCCCGGTATTTACGACCATGATGCTAGCCAACTTCACTGTAGAGTAAAGCTCCTAAACAACAACTTAATGATCTCATTTGCTGATCAGGCCACTGCCCGATAGTCAAGTGAAGCCATGAGTACTTGTAAAAGATGCCCAGTCCAAAGGAGTTCTTTTCCTAATGAATAAGCTAGTAGCCCTGGTATCAAAGTGGAAGGGAACCTTTGGAGACAAATGTCTGCCATAACTCATCGAATTTTAAAAGACTAGTTAGTATTTACTGACCTTTGTAATTATAACAACCTAGCTAGAATTATGAGATAATTAATTTCAATTACTTGTTGAAAAAAGAAAATAAGTTTTGAAATTTATTTCCATATCTTAAAGGAAGCAACTGGCTACAACTTTGTTCTCCTTTTGTTTAGGAGAAGCTGGTTGAGACGTGCTACGAATGTGAAAAGGAGGGAGACATTGAAGACTATCAGGCACACTTAGTTGAGTGCAGGTTTGTATATTGCTTAAATCAATTCCAGTACGATTGTCCATAATAGCACATAATACTGAAGCTTCAGTTCAAGTCAAAGAATAATGCAACTTACTTACAAACAATTGGTGCACGTGAAG
>JAOEJI010298665.1:0-11586 GCA_025448255.1 Umimayanthus chanpuru | reverse complement strand
TTCTATACTTAACAGGGAGACATCGTAATGATTTAAGAAGAGGAGTAGTATTCATACACACATACACACACACACACCCCCTGGTCATTACACGTCCCTCCCCTCCCCTGGTCAAAACACCTTCCCTTGTTATTACACCACCCTCCATTATTCCCAATCACTATGCACCCTCCCATCCACCGGTCACTCCACACCCTCCCCCTGGTCATTACACCTCCCTCCCCTCCCCTGGTCAAAACACATTCCCTTGTTTTTATACCACCCTCCATTATCCCCGATCACTACACATCCTCCCAGCACTGGTTACTCCACACCTGCCCCTGGTCATTACATCTCCCTCCCCTCCCCTGGTCAAAACACATTCCCATGTTATTACACCACCCTCCATTATCCCCAATCACTATGCATCCTCCCATCACTGGTCACTCCACACCTGCCCCTGGTCATTACACCTCCCTCCCCTCCCCTGGTCAAAACACATTCCCTTGTTATTACACCACCTTCCATTATCCCTGATCACTACACACCCTCCCATCCACCGATCACTCCACACCTGCCCCTGGTCATTACACCTCCCTCCCCTCCTCTGGTCAAAACACATTCCTTGTTTTTGCACCATCTTCCATTATCCCCGATCACTACGCACCCTCCCATCCACCGATCACTCCACACCCTCCCCCTGGTCATTACATCTCCCTCCCCTCCTTTGGTCAAAACACATTCCCTTGTTTTTGCACCATCTTCCATTATCCCCGATCACTACGCACCCTCCCATCCACCGATTACTCCACTCCCTCCCCCTGGTCATTACACGTCCCTCCCCTCCCTGGTCACAATACTTCCCCTTGTTTTTACACCTTAATCATGTACCCTATATTATCCCCAATCAATACGTGTACGTACCCTGCTTTACACTTCACAACACATCCTTTTGTTACTTACATAAAACTCCGCTACCTCATTCCCGATCACTCCACACCCTTCCCTCTATTCTTGAGAATTTTACCGTCTTGTTTATTGAAACAAACTGCCTTGACATATGCTCCATATTTAATTTATTACTTGTCATGAAAAACTTTAGAACAGAATAGCACGGCTTAGGAAAATGAAGCATCTGAAGTCAGTTTACAAGTTTATTTATATATGAAAGTATTTATTAGACAACGAAATTGGTTTTATACTGGGAATGAACAGTTTTTTTAGAGCGATAGATATTTTATTGAATCACCATCAGTTTACAGCATTAAGAAAAAAAACTTGCAACAGTTAATACATGTAAAATGAAATACAATGAGTTATTTGATTTGACAGCAGTTAGTTTGTGAATTTAAGAAATCTGATGGCAAGGCAGCCTAAAAGAAACTACAGTGCTTATAATTTTAAGCTGCCTTTGTATTTGTATTAATCTTGATTATACATTTGGAATGGCTTGGTTGTAGCGTAAATGCAAATACAGAGCCTGGAAGACAAAATTTCAGAAGATCGATACTATTACAAGAATGAAAAGTGTTTCTGGTGTATTGGCGTGGGGGTTGACCAGTATGACAGGTGTGTTTTGAATCTTTAAACTGCACAGGACAACTTAGGAAAATTTTGAACAATTTTTCACTAATTGTTTCCCGGGAGTGTTTAGATCCTGAGTTATCAGGGGTAAATTTAGGGGAGGAGCCGAAGGTGCCTAGCCCCCCCTTTCAGTTGCGCACTGATATTTTTTCATCTCTACTTTTTAACGCTCCATTTTTGAAATCTTGCGTTAAAAAATTATTTTATAGCGCTATCTAGCCTCTCATGTAGAGGCTTGGTTACCTTTCAGGAACTGTGAAAAGGACTATTCCTTCCCACTGAGTTTCCCCGAACGAAGACGAGCCAGTTTTAAATCAATTGTAGTACTACTAAATTTGATTGGCGAATAATGCGCCTCAGCATATTTAACTGATTGGTTTGTTCTTATTCTTTATGGGGGAAGGGGAAGGGTTGGGGGCGGGTCAGATTTCAACCCCCCTCCCCCTTTCCATTATTCCTGGATCCGCCCCTGACTGTTTTCTAACAAAAACAATCTGACAACAGCTATAACGACAGCAACAACACAAAAACAATCCATTATTTGTTCTCGTGTAAGTTTTTGTAGACCATATCGACCATTCAAACAGTACTGTACATGTAATATACAAAAGTTGTAAGAGTCTATAAGAGTACAGTTTAATACTATGGAAGCTGTAGCTCCAACTCAGTTTGTACGACTTCCTAGTACGTATACATGTAAAAAAATGTTTAAGATTGGCATGTAAGAACTTTGAAAAAGCTTTTATTGTCAGTGGTGTACTGTATCAGTTTGTATCAATGGTACATATGTGATGTTACTGACTTCAGTGGCTGTTCATTTTGGATTTGATCCATAGATTTCTACGCCGTTAACAAGAAAGGGGTCTCGTGAAGAAAACAAGGCGTCTGATGGACAATAATGGTGTTTCTTTGCAAAATGTTCTTGATTCAGTTGTCTTTTACTGCAGGTGCTTCAGAAAGCCAAATTTCTGTGTATCAAGTGACATTGTAATCAAAAAATGTGAAAGGAAATCTAAGTTTTTTCAGTGAAAAAAAAACCCGCATATGGCATTTCGCTCGGTTCAATTTCTCGCGTCTTTCATTAGCTTATATTTTGAAACACTATTCTATCTTGCATGTTGTGAAAAGATTATCAAACTAGCATCTAAAAATAGCATGAAACTGGGCGAAAAATCAACTAGTAATTTTTAGTCTCTCTGACATGCTTCAGGAGACCCTTTTCCTATTAACGCGCTACATTTGCACCTGAACAAATTGGAGTTACTTATTCACTAATTTCAGTTGTAAACGTTGTTCTATTCAGAGAGAGAAAAGGGAAGCGACTTATAGACATAAAAGGTGGACTTATTTCTGTTAAGCAGTACCGTGTCGAGCCAAACCTTTGCTGCAATATGGTAGGTAATTTAGGGGCCGTCGGAATATCAATTCATTAAAGCTCATAAAAGCCAAATGGACATAAGAGCTGTATTTTTCGATTTTCATAGACAGTGAATATAAAATCGCGAAACTGTGCACAGCATAACTTTCAAATTGAACTTCTAACTCAGTTGATGTCAAATTTGTTAGTGTGACTTGCTATAATTGTAATTGTATACATTTTGCGGCTCGTGTTTTCAGACATATATACTTAGCCACCACCTCTGTTTGTAAGACCCCTCCCCCTTAACGTTCATTGGGCGCTAAGCATTTGAAAAATGGTTTTCCGACTGCCCCTTATCATTAAACAGTTTCACTGACTGCTAACTCCACAAAAGCGCCCACAAGTTTAAAAACCTTGGGCACTAGTTTTGGATTAGGCGTTACCTTAAGTTAAATCTCTGGAGGTGTACATGTAGTACGGGTGGCTTGATTTAGAAAACAATTGAAACTGATTAAACAGGTTTCCTGTGGAGTCTTAAAGTCCTATTTTGTGAATTTTTTTTTTTTATGGTTTGAAATTGTCTTAAATTTGCCAAAAAAATTTCTTGAGGTCTTAAAAGGTCAAAAATTGTTATTGTTTCACATGAGCAAGGTTTGAAGATTGTTTGTAAGTAGAAGGGTCTCGCTTACTTTCCTTGTTTTATACCAAAACTATTGTTGCGTGATAGAACAGGAGCTATAAAGTTGCACAGTTTGGCCCATATTCTATCTTTTGAATAAAAGATCGAAGAAAAATAAGGTCTTAAAGTTTCCAAACTAGGGTCTTAAAAAGTGTTAAAAAGTTCTTTAATTTTGTGAGTTGTTAGCTGCAGGAACCCTGTTAAGTTACACGTACGAGTGTCGAAGCAAATTTCATGTTGCCCGTAGGATCAACTATTAACTGACATAGCAAAGCAGTGCCGTAGCTAGGGGAGGGGCCATCCCCTCCCCCCTCCTCCCCCAATAATTTTGGAGAAATGGAGCCGAAAATGTAATAATAGATGAGATCCCCATAAATATGAGCTAGTTTTTAAAATTGGATGCATTTGCAGCGATTTCAGGAATGAAAATTTCAGGGGTTTTTCCCCCGGACTTCCTAGGTTTGGCTCGGTCAAGTTGCCTCCCCCCTCCCCCCCCCCAAAAAAAAACATTTTGCCCAGCTGCGGTACTGAAAGACCATTGATCCTTCAACAGTTCAGTTTGTTATTAAAGGGATTTCTTGGTCTAGTAGCGGCGTGGCTACTTATTAACCGTTTACTGCTAATATGATTAAGTTTAATTGGTTTTATTGTTTCACCATGAAAGAAAATTTGGGCTAGGTTCTGAAAAATTGAGCTTACTACCCTGGAAAACTGCTGGAAAACTCTGAATGCGCTGTGATCACCAACCAGGACGAACCGTGTTCTAATGTATTAAGAACAAACTTAGTAAAAACAGTGAGGCTCAAGTCGCCTGAAGAATAAAAACAAATTAAGAACAATCTGAGGCTGAAATGAGAATGTTAAGAAACATAATAAATGTAATTGAGAAAAAATGGTGAAACGCAATAAGCAATGACAATCATACTCAGCATCACACAGTAGATAAGTGCTGATACAGTACATATATTCGTGACCTTTGTCCATAATAATAGCTACCAATACATGTACCATTGAAGTGATGTGATTTGCACATACACACGTACTCACACTATCTGTTCACAAAGCAAAAACTTAAGGTACTGTCCGTCTCAAATCAAGAGAAAAACAGAGCAGTTAAGAACAAAATAAATAAGAACATTTTTAGCCTCAAATTGCTGAAAAAATAAGAGCATTGAGCTTGGTTCTTAATTAAAAAGTATAATACTAAAAGAATAAAACTGCCCCTTGAGATTGTGCAGAAGACTATCAGCTCGTACTGTTCTTGTGAATCGATTTCAGCTTGGATTTATTACACATAATCACAGTTGGTTGATTATTCCTGCAGGATATGTGCGAGTTCCTTGTCGTGGTGGAATATTTCAGGTTTGCTGGAGCTGAAGGAAACGAACCATTTGAGGAAAATCTCATCAGCTGCGCGTGCTATGCTCCATTTGTCGACAGACTTCGATATTTGTGGCGAATGGAGCAGCTCCGAAAGTTAACAAGAGGGGCTTCTGAGGATTGCGATGTGACGCAAATCTTGCAGTTGTTGGAAAAAGAAAACAGACTCGCATTTATTCCACCTGATGAAGAGGAAGCACTGCAGAATATACCTGGTAAGGCGAGACTTGTACATGTGTAAGTGATGGTAAAATATCCAGCAGAAAAATCGAGAGTTGAACTTTTGCCTCACTATCCATGGCAGGGATGTTGAATGTTTGGTGTAGTCTCTTGACACTCCATTGAATTATGCATGAAATACATGTATGTATGTATATGTATGTGTGTGTATGTACATGTATGTATGATGTACTGTATTTATGTGTGTGTATGTGTGTATGTATGTATGTATGTATGTATGTATGTGTGTATGTATGTATGTATGTATGTGTGGATGTATGTATGTATGTATGTATGTATGTATGTATGTACGTGTTTATGTATGTTTGTATATGTTGCATCATGTATATGCTTGTAAGAACCGGAAAATGTTCATATTTATCCAGTATCTGAGGAAAAACTGTGGTAATATTGGATTCTTATGAGATAGGTTCCCCCAAGCTATTTTTTTCTCTGAAAAACACAGTACAGTAAGGGCGAAGGTAAACGTAGACATACATCTGTTGGTAAACTTACAGATAAAGGGAACATCTGAGTTGGCTATATATAATTAACAGTAATTCCACGAACACAAATTGGATAAGAGCTTTCTAGATAACGGACCAGGTGCAGAGCACCGAGTCGGCTATCATAAGCTCGTATCCAACAAGTGCGAGTGGAATAATTGTTTTATTAAATACCAAAACACTTGACTTTGTTTATGCTGAGGTTTTAACTGTCAATCCGTGTAAACATCGTGACTGTATACTATTATTGACTGTTTCAAAAGCTCAGTTTCGTGGTCAGTTCCCATATTTGGATAAACTACAAGATATAGGATTTATACCGTGAGTAGAGAGCCAATCAGATTACCAAAATTTCAATATCCAGTGTTTGGTATTTAATAAAGGTAGTTAAAGGCCTTGCTTAAAATTGAAGGAATATGTATCCTATGAGTATGTACTAAAATACGAGACCACGCAAGTCTGTTTAAGTTTTGACCATCAAACTTGCGCTCAACTTGCACTTCGTTTTGTTGCCGATAGAGAAATTGCATGCACTTGCATTCTAATTTGAGCTCGCTCAAGATTGATGCAAGTCAGTGCAAATCCATGCAAGTTGGTGGCCAAACGAAGAGCATCAAATGGAAGTTTAACATAAGTTTAAAACTTGCACTGGTTTGCATCTACAGTGGCTTTCCATTTGTCCGGTCTGACCGGTCTGGCGGATCAGTTCTTAAATGGAATGCACAAGTTCTCAGAACTGGTTCTGGCCAGAATGGCCCTGCTCACGGATCAGAGCCGCTCAGTTCTCCAGTTCCGATCGGCCAAACCGCGGAAGCTTGGAGAGTGTTGCAGGAAAAAAAATGTACGCACGCGCCTTGGACCTTTCCATTTAAACTGGCCAGAACCAGTCCCTTCGGCCGGCTAGAACGGACAAATTAAAAGCGACCTTCGTTGGCCTGAGTCGGATTTGAAGTTTTAAAGTAATTGTAAGTGAGATCCTTTAAGAACTGACTGATGATCAGGTTGGCTGACGTTGATCTAATAACAATGCAAAACTTATTTTCTAATACAGAGTTTAGCAGTGGATACCGGCCTCCACAGAGCTGTGGTAGTTCTGAACAACCTGAGGATATTGGAAGTGGCGATCATCAACCAGTTGTTGCTTCCAGACGGGACACCGAAGAAAGTCGTGTCCCTAGCTCCGAAACGCCCCCTGGGTCCAGTGTACAACAGGGAAGTGACCAGTGGAAGAGTTTCCCTGCACTGCAGTGTTTAAGGACTACGAAGGATAATGAAACTGATTGTTCATTTACTGAGTCGCAGATAGAAGCTTTGTTTGAAGCGACTTCTGTGCCTGATAACGTTCTACACGTGTCTCCGGTGTCTCTGTCTTGTGAACAGGAATCAATTGTACCGAGTTCTTACACTCCCCCTAACTGCAGTGGGCAACAGAACAGCAACGATTTAAATAACTTTCCTGCACTGTGTTTTGGGAGCTGTATCAGGAGCAGTGAGGCCGACGCTTGCATAGCTGAACCTAATAGAAGAGGTTTGCCTGGAAGCACCTTTTCACGCGATAGTGAACCTTGTTCTAAAACACCACAAGCAGAAGTCTCAAGCAAGGCCCGGAATTATGTACCACGTGACTCTACTATAGAAACAGAAGTTGTAGAGTCTAATTTGTCACGTGACAGTAAACTTTCCCCTTCCTGTACACAAGAAACAGACCCGCCTAGTCAGGTGAGCGAGGTGAGTAGCACGGGGAAAGAAACCGTTGATTCAGGTGAAGATGATTTCGTGCTTGCCCTTTCTGAAAGTTCCAGTGAAACTGGCAATACTTGCAGTTTGTTGGGTTCTCTCAAACCGTTACCGCGGCAATTAGGTCGAGAGAAGACATTTGAAGAGCTTTTCTCACAAAACACATGGGATGTGGCAAAAACAACACCACAAATCTCGACACCGTTGCAAGAGGAAGACAGATGGGAAAGCATCAAGCGACGAAGTATGGTAATTTCTCAGCAAAAACTGGATATTATAAACTCGAAAAAAACAAGGTTGGAAAAGGAAGAAGTCAAACCAGCACAAGAGTGTGCGTCATACTCAACCGGGGGTCCCGAAAAGCAAATGGAAGACAAACTTTCCGCGGAAGCTTGTAGTCCTAGTCAATCTGAGCTAGATGAAGCGGTGAAGAGTAGTCGAGCTTCAGGTAAGAAGCAATCCTAGCGCGTTTTAAAACTAGGTCGAAGGGGTCTCCTGTAGTACGTCAGAGAGACTAAATTATTTTCTGTTTAACTTCATTCAGAGCACACTCGTGCAGTTCGTGTCTTAAAGCACCGCTTACTTTGTCGGTAAATGTAATATTGCTGATTCGGTTTTTCATTAGCTGGTTCAGTGTTTTGCTTTTCACTTCGATATCTGTTGCAAAGAGGTGATTTCTGCTGCATTTTGTTTTATTTTCTGCGATAGTTCTACGAAACTCTTTAACCTTCAACAAAACAATTGCGGCATCACTAGTTTACCTAACACCTTGATCACGCCATTTTCAACGCAAAGAAAAAGTTCCGATTAGTTGCAGCTAAGATGTTGTTCTCAACAGAAGATATAACGAAGTCTGACCACAGAAACAGAGAGAGAGGTGTATTGCGGGCGAATTTGAGGAGGGTGGGGGATAGCGTTTCAGTTTCGATCGCTCTTTTGCAACCACAGCCACAGCAAACCGACTTCACACTCATCTGCCAGCAGGATTAGTCAGACTGGCTCTCTTAATTTTTTATCCAGAAAGGGATGGGGAAGTAAAATTGGGTTAGGATTAGGGCCATTAACACGAAAATCTCCCTAACTTAAATAGTTAACCAAGTTAATTCAGTACTAAGTAAAAGACTAGTCTTCAACTTCATTTCAGTGAAAAGCTTACTCAATTGCTGTTAAAGACAACAGAATCATCAGCATTTGAAAATAGGCACTATTTTGGTCTTTGAGGCGTCTAGTTTTCTTCAGGCAACTTTTTTTTAACAGACTTCAAACACTTATAATTTAACAAATTAGAACAGGAGCAAATTGTTTTACTTGTAGAAGCTAAACAGAAGGCACGCTGGTCCTCGTCAAGATGAACACTCTCTTTTACTTACGAGTAACAGCTTCCACTTCAGAAAAGTTAATTTTTGTTGGCACGTTTTGATAACAATAAATTGTATGATCAGAGTTGGCAATGCCTGATCATCTTCTGCTGTCTGTTTTAGTGAAGTATCCACTAAATGGAAGTTGCCTGTTATAGTTCAAAATTCAAACTTCCAAATGAAGTTTCATGCATATGGTTATTGTAAAAAGACACTAAACTATGCTTTTTGATCATGATTTTGCAAATTCATTGATTGTTTGTTATTTGTTTGCCTCAAAAGAATATGACAGGGTCACGTGTAAATAGACTTTACCGTTAACTTCGGTATTAGACTTGTAAGTTATTTTCGTTACCTGTGAAGATGATATGTTATAGTTTGTTCTGTCATAACAGGTGCCTTGGAAGAGAGTTGGAGCTCCAACTCCTCAGCAAATGTGTTGGTAAGCCGCAAGTACACAGTAATCTCAGGAAAACGATTCCGTAGACATGTTTATGCGTGGGATTATATGATTATCTAACATATCTAACTTGATCTTCCAAAAGGATCCCCATAGGTAGGGGTACATGTACGTCCGATTGTGTGCTGTTTCTTGGTCAAAACGCCACTCCTTCTTTACGGTCCAATATTTTACACCTTTAAGTCAAACAGTCCACTGCACCAGAAAGCATTACTTAAAAACCTTTCGTATAAGCCGAGGTAAAGTCCCATTCTTTTTATCGCTTCTACTGGAAAAACGCCTGTGAAGTAGGACGGCTTTGTGCTACCGGAAGTCCAACTCATGATTAATAACCCGAGGTTCTAAAATTTCAAATGCTACTGAAAAGCATAATCTGCTGTTATCTGTCGAGAGAGTGCGAAATAGGTTATTGATTCAGTCACACAACACGAAAAAAATATGAAATAGTATTTAGTGAAATCACGTCAAAGACAACTTAATGAGGAGGCGGAGTGTCTATATACTTGGTTTTCAAAAAAAAATACGAGTCTTCTTTAAAATCATCTTAGATACATACACTTGGTTATGTGTAAATCCAATTTTGTTTCAAACTGAATCCACTGTTTATTATGAGCGGAAAGTCTTTTTTTTACGTTTCTTTGCTGTTCTTCATGCAATATTTTTGCACATTTACTCGAATGCGCAACGGTATTCTCCGATGTTTCTTCGAAGACTTTCAAACGTTCGGGCTAGTTTTCAAATGTCACACTTTCTACCTACATACAAGTTATTATTCTTTATTATGAAAATTACAATTTCCTCAAATCTGATCGGCTCATTCAACACTCGATTTTTCCATAATCTGACAGCAAAATCATTTATCGGAGAGTGTCCTTTAACAAAATGCTGTTATTGGATATCTGTTGTCGGACAGTTGAGTAAACCAATCACAACCCGAGTTCCTGGCTTTCCGACCAATCAGCAACGAGAAAATAGTTACTATATATAGCAGCAACCAACCTCTGATAGACTGCGGCCAAGCAAACTGGAGAGTATCTTACTTTAACAGCAACAGTTCTTTATACAAGATAAAACAGCTTTGTTTATGTTTTCATTCATTTTCGAAAATTTTAATTTTTATAATAAATTTGTAATAGGACTTCGTGTCGTCCAATTCTGTCTGTAATTATTACAGACCGAATTGGACTCCACTCAGTCCTATTACTATTACTTATTTTTTGGGTTGTCACAGGCGGAAATCTACTCGCAGCAATCGCCCCTTGTTCTCGACATGTCAAGCTCATCAGGTAACCGGATAACAGTACATACCTCTTATTAGCCGAGTGCGAGGTCCGTACGGCAAGTTATGGACCGAGTTTTTTTCCTTCTTTCTTCGCGCTTGGGCCATGAAAACAAGGAAGGAAAAAACGAGGATCCACAACTTGCCGTACGGACCGAGCAAGCGAGGCTAATAAGACGTTTATTATATAGCTTTGTTAATTATTCCGGTTTTGAAAAGGTGATCGAGAGCTAGAGGTCCGTACGGCTACTTACGGACCTGGAAATGACCAATCACAGCACGCGAAATCAGTCAGCCATATAATAAAATAGTTTATTTGTCATTACATTCTTTACAACCTCTTTTGGGAGATAATATTGAAAAAGATAAAGGAATAAATTAATGGCGAGGATGTCTGATAGGAAGCCATATATCAGAACTCTTTCTGTTTAGAATGTCAAAACAGGATTGGTGGATGTCTGGTATTGTCCTGGTATTTTATCCATCTTTCTATCTGTCAATCAACGCTTAACATAACTCAAAGGTGCTAGGGCCCCGCGGTTGAATTGAAGAGTACTAGAACTGAGGTCTTTTTCAGTAATTATTGTTAGTAATGTTTCATTCACTGCAAGAGGTTCTTTTTTCTTTTTCTCTTGTTAGTGTTTGTATGTGTAGCTTTTAAAAGTACAGTGAAGCTGTTTCGTACCCTTTTACTATTTTCAGTTTATATTATGTTTGTTTTGTGGCACGTGACACTGTTGACTCTTTTGAATTGGAACTGTGTCATTTAGTAGATTACTGATTTGTGTATTTTCCTCTTTTTACAGATTGTTCAGACAAGCAAGACCTTGTTTTGAAGTACGTTACTTTTTAACAACAACAATGACGACGAGGACGAGGACAACAATAACAACTGCAAAATCAATGACAATGACAAGGACAAGGACAATAATAAGGGCATGGACAAGAACAATCACAATGACGATGGCAACGACAATGACAATGACAACAACAGTGACAATGACAACAACAATGACAATGACAACAACAATGACAATGACAACAA